>VICI01000618.1:0-33934 GCA_019593645.1 Akabosia matsudoensis
TGGGCGACAGAAATGATGCCTTTATTAGACAGGTTCTTTTATAGGACTGCCTTTAATATACAGGTTTGACTGTATATACAATTCATTGAGACGCTGCATTAGACGGTCTAGAGTAAAGTTGATACTTATATGCATGATGGGCCGTCGTTTTTTTAGCCCACGTAAAATTAGTTTTGAGCTTGATTTGGAACTAGAACAACATGAGGAGCAAGTCTAAAAATTCAAATAGACTAAGTGACAAAAAACAACTTTCAAAGGACGTGTGTGTATTATATGCATGTCCGTAGTATTATAGTCGAACATGTAGATATATACCTTTTACACCCGTGGGCTGAACTCTAATAAGAGTTGATTTTTTTAGAGAGAGAGAAAAAACAACTATTGTAAACTTGCATTTCTCTATAAGGTTATTAGACAGATATAAAGTTATCTTATCGACAAGTACAGAGATGGAACCAGGCGATTCCACATTATATGGAGCTTTCTATATAGTTTTAAGAGAGCAACAAAAAAAAAAAAACTCCGACGATGTAGTTTTGGGCTAATAGATCTTATTATATACAGTAATTTCTACTACCAAATTCGTTCATTCATTCTGCTAACATTGTATTGTGTTGATGCTATGGAGTGGAGAATTTTTATGTAATGCTTACATGCTCACAGACACCAGCTATTTTTTTAAACGTACTATGCCCTGACATATAAAAACAACTTGGTGAGTAGTGAGAGAGTGAGAGTCGATGGATTATACTTTTTTTTCACTGCGTTATAGGGATCGCTATGAAACTCTGAACATTCTAGAAATTGCGCGAAGGAACGTCTCGCTACGCAAGAGCTGTCCGTGTCGGGTATTTTCCGGAATATCAGGCGTTTGATAGATTAGAGTCGAATCAGACTTTAATTGGTGTGAAATTAGATCACTTAATATTTTCAATAGAAAAAGAAGCATGAATGAATCTTTTCTTTTAATATTTTACAAAAAAATGTTCTAAGAGCAGACAACTAGTGAATTTTGATTTCTTTGAATTATGAAGGGATTTGTTGAACAAAGTAACTGTAAGACCTGTAAGTACCTGTAAGACCTGTAAGTACCTGTAAGACTTTAACTAAACTAGACAATCTCAATAATTGTTCTGTAAAAATTGATTCAATCAGTCAATCCGTCGAGCACTAGCGCTGTCTCGCTTTTCCATTTGCCCTACTCGGAACTTGTCTATATCGTTACTGCGGCTGTACACTGATACCCTGACTTTCATACAACATACCCGTGTTGTGTGTGTGTGTGTGTGTCTGTCTCTGTGTGCACATACAAATACATGCACACTTTACACTAAAAAACTCCAGTCTTTTCTACCTTCATTGAATCTTTTCAGACTTGAAGAATTCCATCCATCCTCTTCAATACAATAAAAAAAACTTTTCACGTTGAGCGTAAAAATAACCTTATTGCAAATCGAGAAAGTAGTATTTTTCAGTGGTGTGAACAAGGATAGAAAAAGCTCTACAAAAATCTTTTTAAAAAACCGATAAAGCGACAAACAACCAAGAATTAGTCAACTTGACTGGATTGATGGAGTGTTTAAAAAAAAATCCCACTTGCTTTATTCAATGCAATTGAAACGGTATGCAATTTAATTAGCACATGTACGTGCAAAAAAATTTGTGTTTGTTGAACAGTTTTGCTGTCTGGTGGAATCTAATTGAAACACTAGTTTTCAGCTTTTCTGCTTGTCTAACAAAAACAATCTAAGACAAAAATCTCCATGCTCCTCGAGAGCAAAAAAATTATTACATCCAAGCAGATTTGTTCGGCGATCAGGTGTGAATCCATTTTGGTTTGGTGCGACAACGTAGAGTCTGATTTAATTTTAGGTGATTTTGTGGCGTGTCTCGGATTTTTGTGTTTGGAGAAGCCTTTTGAGGACGTATTTTAGTTTGAAAGAAGGTCTGTTGTTGTTTGTGTCTCCTCTCAGGCAAGGCGAAAGTAAATAGAGGGAATTCCTGAATAAAAAAATAGTACAAACTGGTGTGGGGAAAGAAAATTGACGAGTTTGTTGTTGTGTTCAATTTGTCGAGTGGAAGGAGGTGCTTTGTTAGTAACGAGGAGCCGGCGTCTTTAATACATCATAACAAGGTGAGATTTTAGAATATGAAATTGTCAGTAATTGTGGTTGAGACATGTGAAAATAGAATTGTCGTTTGTGTGGTTTTCTGTTAGTGATCTAGTCAATATTAGTCTGAAAGGGAGCAAGCGCGGACTCGTCCGGGTGGTGAAGGTGCTATTGTACGCTTGCCACAACGTTGACGGGAGGTGCCAATTTCCAAAATTTTCTGGGTAAAAAGATATGAATGGATCCTAAGATAGGTTGGTTTGCACCTGAAACTAGTGGTCCTGCCCAGCGGATGTGGTTACGAGTCTGGGAGGCACAAATTGGCCTTTCGAACATGGTGACGATTAACGGAAGCACTTCTGACAAGTCAGAAGAAGGATCCAACATTCCACAAAACAATGGAACTATGAAAATCCCTAATGGTCATCATCACAATGTTGGGCACAACATGTTGGGTCAACCTATACCACAACCTGTGAAAGGAGAGAATAAAGCTAGGGTGTACGGTCTTGGAATTAATGAAAAGTTACGTCTCACGCACTTTGATGGGTGTCCGTGGATTCGGGTGAACAATGATCCTCCGTATGGCTCGGGAGTCATAGGGTACGTTTCCGTGATTTCCTTTCAGAAAATCTGTTACTTGTAATAGATATGATGTAACCAAACTAGTTCGAATTTGATATTGGTTAGATTGCACCAGGAAATTGAAGACTTCTTTAACTATATGTCACCAACTCCTGAAGAGCACCACCTTCGTCTGAGAGTGGTGCACAGAATAAAAGAAGTTATCAGCGGATTATGGCCCGAAGCCCTTGTTGAAATATTTGGGAGCTTTAGGACTGGCTTATATTTGCCCACTAGGTACTACCACATGTTTCAGTACTAAATTATGATTTTACGAATGAGGAAAAAGGCTTTGAATGAACTATGAAGTAGTATGTTACACGACATGTCTCGTAACTTTGCAGTGATATCGATCTTGTGGTTATCGGGAAGTGGGAAACGTTACCGCTCAGAACACTTGAAGTGGAGTTGGTGGATAAGGGAATATCAGATCCTAGTTCGATCAAGGTTCTAGACCGAGCCTCTGTGAGTTTAATGCGTTGAAAGTTCTAGTAGCTCGAGAGAACTCTTTAATAACAGCAAGTCTTCCTGCATATTTTCAGGTACCTATAGTCAAGCTTACCGATAAAGCTACCGAAGTCAAGGTTGATATAAGTTTTAATATGAGTAACGGGGTTCGATCGGCGGAGCTGATAAAAAAGTTTAGGAAAGTGTTTCCAGCTTTACCCAAGCTCGTGTTGGTGCTGAAACAATTTCTTCTACAGCGAGATCTCAATGAAGTTTTTACTGGTGGCATTAGTTCATATTCTCTAATTCTTATGACTGTTAGTTTCCTTCAGGTATGGAGCAATGATACTTTTTTAAATGAAATATCTGAAAAATTTTGACGCGATATTTATCGGATACTGTGTGTTACAGCTTCATCCTAGAGTTAATGCAGGAAATAATCGAGCCAACTTGGGAGTATTACTTATAGAATTTTTCGAACTTTACGGAAGACATTTCAACTATTTAAAAACTGGGATTAGGGTAAAAGATGGCGGATCCTACGTTCCAAAAGACGAAGTAAGTCTTAAGAGTTTTCCCTTGGGGAACAATTAGCACTCAGTAGCAACATTTATAACCTTATGCATCAATTTTATTTAAAAGGTTCAAAAGGATATGGTCGATGGCCACAGACCCTCGTTACTATGCATTGAAGACCCACTTACTCCAGGAAATGATATAGGCAGAAGTTCTTATGGTGCGCTAGCCGTTAAGCAAGCTTTCGAGTACGCATATATCGTATTATGTCAAGCCGTTAGTTCAGGTCTACCAAAAATGAATAACCCGGCTCATTGCAGGTAAGTTCAATGATAAATTAGGATTAACCATAATTAAAGGCATGTACTAATAGCAAACGGTCTGTCTTATAGTATATTAGGAAGAATTATTCGGATAACCGATGACGTGATAGAGTACCGAAATTGGATACGTGACAATTTTCCTAGCCCTGAAGAGCCGATGTCCAGAGTAGTTCCAGTGCCAATGTATCCACCGCCCATGCCTTTGACAATATATCCTATGAACAACCACGTCTCTCCAACATATCCCCACCTCAACGGGACCAAATTAGGTGGCAGCTGTTCGTCTGCAAGTAGTAGTCAAAGCAGTAGGAGTAGTAGTAGCCCAGCTGAAGCATTTGTTGACAACTCGGACAACCAAGTGTCAAACGATATGCAAGTGGAGAATCTCAACTCTAAATCTGATCAAATTCCCTTATCTGATTCCGTATCGAATCATGGAAAGGAGGAAGACTGTATAGTAATTGGTATTAGCGACTCAAATAAAAACAAGGAAAATGACTCGACGTCTCTTTCCTCGCTTTCGACCACCAGTGAAGGTGGTTCCGGAAGTCGTGGTAGTCCGGGTATCCCTGTATCCAATCCTGTTGATACCAACGAAATTCAGAGGCAACCACCGAACGTGCTCAGGAAACAACCGGATGACAGGGAAAGTCCTGTAGTATCAATCAGTGAAAGTGATAGTGGAAGGGACCAAGCCAGACGCCCAATGACGAGAGAAGATACTTCTAAGAGCAAAGCTTTATCTACGGCCGACGAAGAAATTAGTCCTGAAACTTCCTCCTCGGGAACGAAAGTTACTGATGTGGACAGTGCAACTACTAGTAAACGCCAATATGTTTACGGATCCCAGTCTGATTCTAGCTCATGTACGTCCGAAGGTGCAGGCCATAGACCTAGACCTGTGAATTCCTCTACCCATCATGTTCAACAGCACAGTTATTCGAGTGGTAACAAACGTCCTCCGTACAATCAACCCCAACATTACTCAAAACCGAGACCGCACTCGCCAAGTAAGTACTCTGATATCCATTATGTTTACGTTGAATTCAGAATGGAGGCGTATACTCTAAGTTTGCATGTTCTATTTCTAGCTAAGCCCACTGGTGGCAATGGCAGGGGAGGTCAGGGCTCGTACCCTGAATCAGGGGGAGCGGGCTCTTCGCACAAGCAAACCAATTATAACACAGGGAACCGTGGGAGATACGGCGGGAAAAGGAAATACAAGAAACCTGATCCAGCACATAATAAACAAAGAGATACGCCTTATTGAGACGCTCAAAGTCAATGCCACCGTCGCTTCCGATAGAGCTGCATTTTCGTTGTGCAGGAAATAAACATGCGTAACTCATTTTTTTCTAACGGGAGTTTTGCTGAACAATGACGGATGATCGGTACAATCCTTAAGTTTTTTGCCTCTCACACTTTTGCTTGAATCTACTTCTTCGCTGATGCTACTGACTGTCTGAATTAGATGAGAGTGTTCCATATTCAGTCGTATAGATGCATATGAAGTTTGAAGTTTAGCAGCATCAGAAGATAACGGCTTAAAATTACATGTGTAGTCCGGAACTACAGTGAAGACTCATCGACAGGATCGAATTCTTCTTCAAGTTTGAAACTTGTTCCGCGTCGCCAAATCCAAGTCGTCTTTTAATTGATCTTCTGCCTTTTAATTAAAGTGAAAGTAAAGGGCCCCGTTAGAGGTGAACGCAGTTCGGCTTGTTACTTTTTGGACAACGAAATTGACAGCTTTCACTAACATTCAAATATTATATTTTCTTATTACTCTGATCTGCAAGTAAGTGTTAAAGTATAAATGTAGAGCAAAAACTCTGTATGATAGATGACATTGAGTTAAGATAAATGAATTCTGTTGCAATCACTCTAAGAGTTAAGGGAGAATGCGGATAACAACAATAATTAGTTATGAAGAATACAAAGACATGTACATAGTGTGGACTAATGAACGCATACGGTTTTACCGTATTCGTATTTAAAAATTTTCGGCGATGTAATAGTTGTAAATTTGAAAATCGACGCAATCAACATTCGTGGAACTAACTCTGATTATTGATACTAAAGTTGATAAGTCATAAATCTGATTGATAAGCTTAAAGACTTAGTTTGTATAGTTTTCTTCCGACTTTTGTGTATTTTGTTTCAGAAAAGTAATGGTGTATACAAAATGAAGAATAGAACAATAATTACCGAACACTTAAAAGATGTCTGCTGGTAGACGCAATAATTTTTTTCATGAATTCATTTCAATTGTCAATTAATTATTATGTAACTAGTTTTTTTCTGGGCAGATTGTTTCGTTTTTTATTTCCTTTTTGTCATTCATGATTTTGATTACATTAACGTTCGTCAAAGATTCAAAAATATTTCGAATAACTTGTATATAAACTGTAAACTTGATATGTCAATGAACAATGTGAATATTATTACCTAATTTATGCGTAGATGCAGCACGGTCCATCCTCAAGTTTATTTAACTACTTTTTTAGCTTAGGGCCTTGGGGTTTTCGGTGAGGGTAAACCATGAGTCACATGTATTCCAGCTGGTTCTACCCTAGCTGTTAATAGTTTTTGATATTTACAAAGAAACTGTGATATTTTCGGATGCATTAGATTGATGTTACTCATAATTCATAGGATGATATGCAATTAATTACGGTTCCCGATAGTGTACGTCACTCTGCTATGAAACTAAGCTACATTAAAGTTAAGATCTATTGTATATACACTCCCGCAATCGCAATGTACTGACCCGACTGTTAAAAAGCGATCATGATATTATGCATCCATGTATGTAAATTCCTGAATGAATCATCGGTTATTGGTATTGTTGAAGTGGACTAAATGTTCATGATCAAATTAATTTAGTGACTTTGAATAACTATGTGTTTAAAAATCTTCCGGTTAACAGGTCAGGTTCTTTGTAATCTTTTAGTATTTTTTTTTTCATCTTATCTCAATGAAGTCAGCCTTGAAGTAGCGAAGATCCTTGATCAAGTCATTGCGAATGGGGAAATGTAACAATTTTCCTAAAACAGTCAAAAGGCTACCCTCATAAAAAAATATATCTCTAATCAGTATGATTCTGCAGTTATTCAACATGTTTGTCATTTCCGAGACTTAAGTAGTTGTAAACCATCATTTTTGTGTTATTGATCTTGCCACTGCCATATTTAAAGTACAGAAGAGACCTAGACATATACTGAATTTATAAGCCTAGCTATTATTACTACAATGGTTATCTTAATTTTTTTGATTAAGTAATTCTGTGTGCTAAAATTGCAACTGACTTAGCAGAAAATGCGAAACAAAAAACTATCTTACATTTTAGCTGATTTCGAACTGGAAACTAGGGCAAAGAAACCTGTAAGTTTGTAAAAAAAAAGTCGCTTTCACAATTCTTTTCGTTTGACTTACAGTTATTGTAGCTTCTAAAATTGAGGTTCCTCTTTTTGTTGTGATTTTCAAAGTCGAATTCGGTGTTTTGAAATGAATTTTTCCACGCAAAAACGAGTTGAAATTGTTGATTTGTAAGTTGATACTGCATGTCCATTGTTAAAATTGGAATTCTTAGTTCTAGTCATACAATACATCATTTAGCTTAACAACGTCCGTTCCATTTGTACAACGACAGTTCATTGTTGCCGAACGTATTGTATGTTTTGCCTGTAAAATATTTTACGATAAAGTCCCATAGTCCTTGTTGTATACAACCCAATAAGGAGTAAATGACGATGACAATGATCCTTCATTATGCCTTACATCATTGATTATGCTCATTAAGTGCATGATTAATTTCATTGAAAGTACAGTACATTAATTGCTTTTGAAACATTATAAACCTTTAAAACATGGTTGTGTTCTAACCTCCCAAGCCTATGCAATAGAAACGCAAGTGATTTGGTTTATTTCTTTGTAAAAAATTTTAATGAACAAATAAATTTTGTATAAATAGTAATACATTGTTTAAATGGCGAGGAAAAAAAATTATGTGAAGAATCAAGGTTTTCGTTCACTGTGTTTGTGATGATGAACGTACATAATCTAGAGATCATAATTGTCAGAGATATACGCGAAAAACATAACCGCTGTATGTAAACAGCCTGCTTTCACTATTGTAAAGAGAAAACAAAACATTGATTTAAAATGTGCAAAAAATATAAAAAAAGATGATAAAAGACCTCATGAAATGAAATCTGAAAAACAAAATATTTTTAGCAGCAAATTATGCTGAAAATCGTATAAAAATAATGGCCAATAATCGAGTAGTGGAAGGGAAAATATTGATTGACTTGTTATATAATAATGATTATTGTTACATGTTTCTTATGAACGGGTGAAATAATTAAAAAAAGGCCTACAAAAACCTATCTCGCCGTATTGTTTTTATTTTCTCATAATAAAGCTAATTCATATTTTTGTCTGCAATTAATCGTTTGCAACGAGTACGAACAAAGACTTTACGACAAGGTTGTCTACAATTTATCCCCACGAACATTCCAAATTTGCTTGCTCTCAGTTTTTATGGACAGCCTACACTAAATCTTTGAAAGAGTAGCATTTATGCAACTGATTTCATCATCGTTTTGTCTTGTTATTAAACTTGTTACACTTTGTAGTAACACAGATCGCACAAGGGAAAATTTTTTTTGTAGGAGCGCCGATTACTATTCCAATTCTAAGTTATGAATCCAGCTTCTTTTATGACTGAATATTAAATTTCAACGATATTTGTAATTGTCTTACTGAATCAGTTAGCGTTGTGCTAGATTAGTTTAGCCTGAACCTACGCTTTTCTTGCATAAAATGTTCCCCTAAGGGTTAAAAAAATAAGTTTGAACCAGAACTTAATCCTTGTCTATAGACAAGGTATATCACTCCATGAATTTCAAGATTTGCTTATGCTACTCCGATCAACTAAAGGATTCATTTTAAAAGCGAAAAATTACGACGCGATTGGAGACAATGGAGAGCAGTTAAACTAGATATGCATGCAAATACCTATAGAATTTATTTCCTCAAGCTTTGATAATAATAATTGCTAATGAATGTATGAGGTACTTCGACAGACACTACGACATGTTGAGAGACTACATCGTGGCTGGTTCATTTTATCGACGCGTTCACATATTGACTTATATGGGGATCCTTGTAGTGGGAGGCTTATCTTCCTTATGGCTTTACTTCGGGTTGGATATGCGTATACCTCGCCTGATTTCAGTTTAGTTTCTTTTACGAGTATGCAGAATCGTTTGTCTGCAAGTCAAATTCATCTAGTTGACATATGCGTAACTTACTTTAAAAGCGCATAATCACGCGAGCATCTGTGTAGTATGCTGTGTTGACTATTTAATATACACATACATTAACTACTATTTTCAATATTAAAATAAACAACTCAAAGGAATAGTACACATTTTTTATGTTCTGCTGCCACCTATTACATACATCTTCTGCCTGTCTGCTCCTCATTGTTATGCACATTATTGCATTGCAACAATGCAAAACTTAGTTTCATGGTTGCAGCATTATTTGTTGCAGAAACATCATCTTCCTCGCTTTCTTCTACACGCTCAACGTGTAATGTATCGAAAAAACTTTTTCATGTAGGTAATTGCTCATCGCAAGTCGTTCCCACAAAAACTACTCAACGTAGTCAGGTAAGACACGCGTAAACTTCTATACCCCACCACCGTACCATTTTTGTTTCAATGCTTACCAAGAAAACTTCATAAAAGGTGGCCACCACACAAAAACCTGTATATAAACCACTGCCACTAGCAAAAAAAATACTACGTTACGTTACTAATACATAAAAGTTTAGCACATCGACACAACAAAACCATGCCTGCTGTGCCTGTACCACAACTACAGATTGCACGCAACATTTTTAACATTTATGCGGGGATGCTTTTCGTACGATCTCTTAACGGTCTAGGTTTAGTATCAGTTGTGGGCCCCAAGTGAAATGTGCCATTTTGCGTTGCTCTCGTCTATCATACATGTAAACTGTGGAGTATGATGGTGCGTTCTGTCTGAAAATAACCAACCTGATTGACTGATTGTTTTCTACGGGGATAGTGTATTACTCCCTGTCAGAAGACGCACTCTCACACACATTTTTACTTTAGTGGGGGATATATATTTTATGTATGTGTAACAACATTTTATTTTGCTTCTTGTAAAGAAGGAAAAAAAACTCTTTTGTTCTCGCGTAAAATTTTATGTATCGGTATCATAGTCCCATCCCTGCAGTCTCTAAAATGCTTAAACGCTCTTTTTCAAACTGAACAATAAAAACATGAGAAAATTTATAGATGTGTATTAAGTGACGAGGAGCACAGGTTGATCCAACAAAAAAACAGTCTAGGATTGCTTGTGAAACTTTCAACTGTGCAATCAACATCATCAGGAAAGCAATTTCAGAAATTCTCAGTCCTGGAAGCTGAGCCGTGTTGAAGATTGCGCTGCTGCGAGTTTTTGTAAAGAGGAAAAAAGATCAACAGCAGATTATTTTTTTGAAGATCAGCTGCCTTGGAATGTTAGCAGACAAAATAGTAAGAGCTGCTGGAATGGAATCACTCTAGGGAATTGGAAACTGCTTGATTAGCCATTGTTTGTGTTTCAAACCTCGCTAAAGCAAGCGATTCAAGACGTAAAATTTGTTGGAAGTGCTTTCTACATTTTTAATGGAAAAGGTAAATTTGAAAATGTAAAGTTCATTAGTTCCGAAGGTTGTTGGCAAGTGTGCGAAATGTTTTGAGTGTATGTATATTATTAGTGGAAGCTCTCTAATTTCTGTTTGATCATTGTCTGCGATGTGACGTATTGTTTTGTTTTGTCTGGGGAGTATACCCATTCATATTCTTATTGATTGGAAAGTGGGCTAGGTGCTAACAAAGAAATAATATTTTGTTAATGCTAAAAAACTGATGTCGTGAAGCTCATGTAAAGTTTACAAATGCGTATGCCAATTTAGACAAATTTATGGTACAACCCTTCTTGTGTCATATTCATGGAACATGTTGAATGAACTGTTTTGATTTACAATAATACCTTAATCCTTTTACAACCAACAACACTCTTTTTTGGAGAATTTATTCAGGTTGCTTTATGAATCTTTCAGTGGTGTGCGTAATCATTGTACTCTCAGACATTTGTGCGTTAGGTGAAATTTTGCGCCAAGTTGGATAATGACTTGCAAATTTGCACTGTACAGTTGCTTGCGTAAATTTAATCCATGTTAAATGTATGAGACTAATTTGATGATTTCTGATTTTCCAGACGTTTCACTGATGTCGCTCCATCAAATGGCGCTTAGAGAAATATCCATTACCAATTTTGGAATGGCCGTAGTTACCTTTATAATGATCGAAAGATGATGAAAAAACAACACCCGAACTAATTACGCATATATTAGTCATAATCAGCGTACGTTGACGCTCTAACCACCTCATCATCCCTATTTCAAATCACCAAGGTCTCAGAGAATGTCGGATTTCGTTGAAACAACCACGTTTGCTGTTCCACAATAACGAGAGGGCGACATGTTTGTGAATGTGTAAACAAGATCATAGTTTGTGATTGACAACTTTATAGCCAATTTTATCAGTTTGTGAACGTAGTTTTTAATCCGTGGAAGTGGTTGATGTTTTAAGAGCTTCCTGAGATTAGGTTATCAGTGAAACCACACGGTTATCAGTATCATAATATTTGATTTGATTTTCGTGACCATTGTATTTTGCTGTACTGACAGCAAAAAAAATCTCCTTGTGAATGAGGTATTGCTCTGGACAAACATACACCATGACGCATCCAATGAAGAGAGCATGGAAACTTCGTAAGTACCCTCTTTAAACTATTTCTATACCACGACTAAATGCAAACTGTCACACACGGCATTAGTATGATAATGATTGTTAGTAAGTTTTAGAGGAGGCTTATCTATCGCAAAATACTATTTTTAAACATTTTCTAGGTACATTAAGGGGGTTATATACATACCTGGCAGGAACGCTTTTCAATTGAGGTCACCGATTAATGTTCTCAGTAATTGGTTTGTTTCTTTTGACTGGACTCCAAGCCAGTTATTTTCCCATTAGGCTAGCATGCATGCTACAGCTTACTGACAAAAATGACGCAAAAATAAAACTTTGCCCATTTCACTTTCTCCAGTCCATAATTAGCGTTAGACTGAAGAAATGACGTATATGATGCAAAAAAAAGTCAGTACTTAATAATTTATCCCGGATAGCAATATTGAATATATCCGGGATATGCAAATAGGCTGTGAACAGCCTGGAAGCTCAAATTGGAACTCGTTTCCTATTACATGCACAAACAGTCTTTGGTTACTACATCAAATTGCAGCTCTAATGAAAAAAAAATTTTTTTTCGTTCCCACTATTCGTTGAACACGTATATTTGAGCAAACCAGGTGTAATTTGGCTTGTGAAAGATTAATGATCACACTACTATTAGTGCAGCTTGCTGATTCACTAGGTTGTTGCACTGTAGTAGGCAGGAGTAACCGATAATTTTGCCCGAATAATAGGCAGATAGAAAAGATATATACCCTTATCGTTCCAACTATCACATGATTTTCTAGTAGTACAAGCTAACTGCATAGGAGAAGAAAAAGGTCTACATTGTGGTGAGAATATTTCATCGAATAAAATTATGCATACTTAATAGTTCAAGAATCCAATTGTTTCAGGTTTGTTACAATTGGAGATGTGGGAATTTGCAGCGCATTTCGAAATGATGAACGTATCACCGCATCTATGGCGTATCTTTTTGCCTAGGATGAATAAGTCAACGAATAGTTATCCCCATATGTAAAGTAGGGTGGAATAAAACGCTTATCAATGTCACGCGAATGAGAGAACGTTTTGCAGCGGTTGAAGATATGCACAGGAAGTGAGAAATCAGAGCAATACTTGAGAAATACTTAGCTTCTGTTATCTCAGGTGTGTGTTTGGAGTGTGGGATAGTAGATACGCTTTGCCGTTCGATGGTTGTTTTATACCTAGGGATTTTATTTTACTATTCAACAAAATATGTTCACACTGGCTGTGTGACGAAGAATGCAAATAAAGCGTGACGATGTGTTTTCCCATTGATCGTCATCGCCGTTTCATTGGAAGCACGACAGGTTTTGTTCTCGTTTGTAAATATCTGTGAATCATTTTGCGATTAGTGTGTTGAAATTCGGAAAGGGCATTTAACGGTTTCTGTATTGTTGGAAGCATGAGTTTGACTAAAACCGGTGCGGTTGTACACACTTGCAAAGCAGAGATGCATATTGGAGCACTTGTTTGTAAATTATGTGAATTTGAGACATTCAGATTTAAACTGTCATTAATTGCCTTTGACCACACTTGACGAAATAGGGTCTAGCCTTGTAACAAGCAACATTCTTGCATGCTAGTTATATGTACCAAGTTTCAGGTCTGCAAATTGGTGATGACAGACCGACAGCCAGACACTCCTTTCGATATTATAAAGCAGCTTTCGCTGCTTAATGCAATAAATTCTCGCAATCGATAGTCACTCTTTGGTACATTTTTATTTGATTAAACGTTTTTTGAGTTAAATATCGGTAGTGTAGCATATCACAGTTTAGGGTTTTACGAATATTCCTGAGTTATTCAGAATTACGCCCATCCAAACTTTGAACGAAGTTACACATATATACTAGCAAACAATACCTGATAGCAGGCGCTTGCAAACAAGTCTGGTTTTGTTTTTATGAAGAGTTTTATGGGTTACGCATATAAAACACAACACAGAGCACATTTTCATAAATACAATTGTTCTCTGTTAGTTCAATATTCTAATCTCAATCCTTTGTCGATGGAAAATATTCCAAAAGCAGAAAGGGGAAAAGGAACAAAACATGTTTTTATTCTATTTGCTGTTAAATAAAGCAAATAAAAAAATGGCGGTTTTACTTATTTTTAGGGACGATTCTCGCATGAATTCTTGTCGATACAATATTTTACTTGTTTAAGAGCAAATGAGGGCATGAAAGGAGATGAAGCGAATACCGTATTTTAAGTGAGGCGTGCACAGATGCATTGTAAGCGTCTATTGTATATATCGCGAAAAATTGCATTTCCGGCTGCATGCATGATTTTAAGTGGCGCATGCTATGTAACAGATTTTCAAAATAGGTTTCACAACACACGCCTAAAACAACAATACCAAATTCATGCGTCAAAGTAGTTTCTGTCAAAGTAGCTTTTGCTGAGTGCAAAGCAGTGGAAAATATTTCTTAAGCTATAGAACAATTTAAATACCTAGACTCATTCGTAAGGATTGCCCTGGCCCTGGCACGTTGGTAGGCAGAGTTTGACTGGAACATTCATACTAACGCCTTATATGTACGCTTTCGCAATCTTCAGTCTAGTAGTAGATGGAGTAAACTGAACTCTGAATACTTTATGAAATTAAGACAAATCGTTTTACTTTCGAGAAGTTCAGTATTGATCTTAGGTCTTCCCGCAAAAGCGTGTAGAACGTCACGTTTTATTCCACCCGGCAAACTCTTCAGAGTTAAGCCATGTTGGAATTGTGGGTAAACCTCCAACACCACTGCGATTCAACATCAGACTTCGGATGTAATGGACATTCCTAATAAAATATTCAAGATCAAAAACGTGTTAGAGCCGGAAAAACTAGAAAAACTTTTACGTACATGTCAGAAAACACCATACTTTCACTTTGAATCCCTTTGGGAATTAATAGTTGGTAAAGAATATAAAACTAGATAACGGATTTTGATCTCTTCACATTTGGCTGGGTTGATTCTTAATTTTTGTAGTAATCGTATTTGAAAGCGTAGGCTCATGTTTTCCGATTTTAATGCTAACACTTAACTTTCATACTTTCCTGTATTGATGATGATCAAAACGCGTCCGTACATTTTGATAACGAATATCAGTTCATTTGTATCGAGAAAATAGTTTTTCGAAAAATTGGCTTGCATTACGTTAATTGTGAAATACTTATGGTTTACTTTGAATCGTGTATGGTTTTTATCAACTTAAGTAGTTGCAAAAATTTTACAAATTCTCTAAAGAATAAAGTTACTTGACGTTCTTGAAACTGACAAGAGTGACGTTTTGGCTCCAGTACAACATGGCGTTAGTTCCGTTTCATCTCTGTCGAAAACTACATGAAACATTAATCAAGATTACAAGTGCGTGTTCTTGCGTTCCATTGGATTCCAGCTAGAAGACAACTTAATCCTTGTGGATTCTTTAACTATCAGTCTTTTGATAAAAATTCGCTTCCGACACAATAAACAACGCTACGTTCTGTTTTTATACCTTGTTCTCCTCAAAATCCACGAACAATCCATAAATCTGTACCGACTGACTACTAGAAGGTCTACTACCAAATACCAATGGTACTCATTCACTCAGACACCACTCTTCTATGAAGTCGTGAATGAAGCCAACATTGACTGCAGATGGTGATCCTATGATCACATCATCCTCACATTTCGTTCGGTTACGATTGGCTAATTTAACGAAATTGCGTTAAAAAATCGTAACAGTACCATGAAAAGTCTCTTGGAGCGAATCTTTAGCCGTTTACAATGACTTCTCTTCATTATAATTTCCTTCATAGTGTAGCCATCTTCCATCATCATCGGTTTAATCAAAGGTTACCAGACTTGCTCCCTCCCACTCTAATATCATACTAGTTTGCTACGTTTCAAGGAACGAACAAGGAGTAGCACACAGAAAGCCTAAACAAAATATAATCACTGCACTGTAACTTACTACTAAGAATCAGCGAATAGGTCTTGCTCATTGTTGTGTGTAGGTATAAATAATAATATCATGTAGGTTTTTCGTGTCTATCTGTTTTGGGCCTCGAAAGATTATTGCATAAAAATGGTCAAAATGCTATACATTCAAATATGAGTGTATACACCTATCTCTAAAAAAACTGAGGGAACACATCATACAAGTGAAGTTGTATTGGAAGTGAATTTTTTTATCTTTTTCAAGGCAACGCTGCATAGCAAGGTCTTTCTGCGAAAAGTCGTAATGTTCTGCACNCACCTATCTTTAAAAAAAACTGAGGGAACACATCATACAAGTGAAGTTGTATTGGAAGTGAATTTTTTTATCTTTTTCAAGGCAACGCTGCATAGCAAGGTCTTTCTGCGAAAAGTCGTAATGTTCTGCACCAATTTAGTGTACGTAATATTTACGTTTATGTATCGCAATGCATTTTAAATGTGTGCACTGCAACCTATAACTTATGAAAAACATGAAATGCCTCAAGGAGTGATTCTCTTTACGTAGCCTTACAAGCATTGTTACATGAAGGGAGCGACATAATCACACATGGTGCACTATGTAGCACATTTAATTAATGTACATTTGGGTGTTACGATAATAGCTGCTCATGAGTTAATATGTATTCTAACATGTTATTTTATGCGCATATTTATGATTTGCAGATCTGAACCTTATTCGTGATTTTTTAAAGTTAAAAAATAACGTCTTTACTGGTTCCTTAGTGGGTAGTAATTATTGTTTATCTTTTGATTCGCGAAAAAATGGCAATTAAATCTGGGTTGGTCGGCTTAACTTTCAACAGCCAGCAGCACGGACTGAAGTTTAAATTGATTGAGTAGTGAACTTATAAAGTAGTAAATGAAAATGTTAGGTTACGCTAAAAACGAAGCAAATATGTTTGTTGAATGTTTAAATGAAATAAAATTAAGTAGGGAAACAGTTCAACACTCCACCCTGTTTCATGGGCTGGGTATGCGTTGTGTTTTTAAGTTTCAATCATGTATGATTATTCGCTTCTGCAAAACTCTGAGGAAATGCACATTCAGTCGGTAGATAGTTGGGATGAATCTTTGATGGTAGGATAACAATGAGAAGAGAAGTCATGAATCATGAATAGCGTTGGTACACACACCTTTCTGTTAGTCAGCAAGTGTGTGTCCTATCGAGTTCATTCGTTGTCAATCGCGACTAACGGTTCTTAGATGTTCATTTGGGTAGGAGACGATTTTTATGAACTGCAAAAGTTACTGGGGAACGTTTCAGTGCATCATCTGTAGCAAAATTCCCTCTTTGCGTACTTCAGCTTGTATTATGAAGTTTGGCGCTTCCTCCTTTCCTTAGAAGCTGAGCATTTATATCTATTGAAAGATGAGCATACGTATTTATTCGTCCCCCTATGAATTGAGAGAGCCAATATTTTTCTACCAGTTTAATATTTTGATTTTTTTTAAAAATTTGATCTTGCTTAGAACAAGTCGACATCTGGATAATGATTCGTTATTGCAACATCACCAAACTTTAGGCAAATTTATGTGCTTCTTATGTGATTTTTAATCGCTGCGTACGTGTGTGGAAAATTAATTTCATAAATGAAAATCTCGAATAATGAATCTGAAAATGCATCGGTGTGGCATCAGGATAAGGACGATTTTTGGGTAGTCTAGTTTGTGTGGTTGACAGACAGGATTGACACAAATGCATACGTACACACAAATGGTAATTAATTTGAATGTTCAATTCCTCAACCAAAACCAACTTGTCGAGTACCGAACAAGCAATGATCTAGATATCCAGATACAATAGTGATTATTCCTGAATACTTGTTCAAACCGATTTCGTTTGACTTGCATTTTTATTGCTTTTCTAGCACACACGAAATACTCGTCCAGAAGTTGAAGCTCTCGTTTCGCAAGTTCTGGTAGTATTTACGGCGACGTTGTCTGTTTGATTCGTCTATGAAAAATACGTCGAATAAAATAATTAAGAATGCATTAATCGTTTCCCAGCCTTACAATTGATCCCCTTGTTGCTAACTTAAACAACATTAGGGACGAAGTCAACCGAAAGCATTGTGGGGTAGCCTTTTACGAGATATGAAGTCAACAAGAAGTACAGTACATCATGCGGCAAAGAAATATTTCTATTAAACGCAGAAAATCATGTTCTAGTTCATAGTTTGTTGTTTATAGGCAAATTAATAATTATGTTCAGAGTCTCATCTACTTTTGTAGATTGCATTCTAATCAAGCTGAAGCACCTAACACACATTGACAAACGAAAAACGGCCAAAACAAGTTACATTGATTCGTATAACCTAAACTTGAAATTAAAAGTTTTCAACCAGACAGCTTTGAGTTCTTGATGGTTCTAATTGTGCAAGTGATTTTCTTTGACGTGATACAACGTGAAATTCTAAGCTGTGTTAGCTCTGCTTTAAAACTCTTTTTGAAACTGCTAACTTGGTCCTTTTTAGTTGCAAAACTTGTCTTCTCCGACGGAAAATCAGGATATAGTCAGTCAAGACCATCGTCTTACTTTGGACGAATTAAAATTTAGTTTTTCTCATGTTCATACATATATTGTATATACTTTATGGATTAATATTCGACAGACCATTTAATTCTTGTTGAACATGACGAGTTGTTGAGTTGATAAAACAAAAGAAAGGAAAACCGACATTAAAAGTGTTACATGCGTTGCAACAAGTTATCCAAGTTTTCTACCATTTGTTTTACTTTAATAAATTTTCGTTTTCTCTCTTGAACATCATATATTTGTTACAGATTGCAAGGAAAAAAACCGCTTTTGCACAACCATAAATACTCGTAGTGTGTATTGTAACAGATTCTGACTTTGCTTACCATTGAGGAGTATGTAGCAAACCATGATTGAAATCGAAACACTACATGTATTACACTCCCACATCAGTTTGTGATTGTTGTGTAAAGATATCAAGCTGTAAATCTTCAGAACATACAAAGTTGTCTTACGCACATGCATCAGCGTACTGAAAACAATACGAATTGGGTGCTATTTCTATAAGCGTATAGCTAGTTCACCAGAACGATGCTTACGTCCACATCAAAGTGGGATTTTGATTTTCTGCAACATTGGCGAGTTAAGGCTCTAGGTCTTTGGTCGAAACATTAAGGTCTTACCTGTAGGCTACGCTAACCATATCGGTAACTGACGAGGTGAAATTGAAATTGGGGATGAAGTATACTTACCTATACTTACTTAATTACAAGTTGCAACCGAGCATGACAATTAATTGTAGATAATTTCAATCACAATAATATGCCTCTTTTTTTAAAAAGACCATCGTCAAAGGGTGGTTTACGTTTACTCCCACAACATCCATGTGAGTTACGATTCACATGTGACATCCATTAAAAAATATAAACAAGCTACATGCAATCATGTGTAAGTATAATGAAGGAGGTAATTTAACACAAAACAGAACTGTTATTTGGTGGAATAGATTTCAAGGGAATAAGAGAAAACTGATAATTGATATTCTAACTGTCACAAATGCATGCTTACAATCAAACTACTTTGTATTGTATAGACCTTGCCACCCATTCCATGCTTGTTTCGAATGCTAATTGTTATTTCAAAGGTCAATTTTATGTGAATTTCGCAATTGAAAAATCTGACATGTAGGCGTGTAGTTTCAAAATAGGAGGGTACGTTCTATCAGCATCGGACTTTCGAATGAAGTAGATATGCGTTAATTTTATTATCTAGTATATTTCATTCCGAATCTCTGATATGAAAGAAAGTAGATCTGGGGCTATTTTATATTTTTCTAGTGTATCGGGTTAGTTCATATTTCTAATTGTTTTGAAACTACCAAATCAGGTACAATTTGCGTGTTTTAATAAAATTTAGAGATTCAAATCCTTATTGTATGTAATTTTAGTACAGGATGAAAGTATGATTATGTTTTTGCAATCTTGAAGACAGTAGTGATGCAAATAAAAAACGTCATGTTATGTGTTATATGTCTATTATATGTGCCACGCTGACCTTGCTACAGTGAAGAGAAAGGCTTGAATAAATGGTTGAGTGTGACTAATTCTATCAAGTTTGTCGCGTCTCGTTTACACTTTCTACGTTAATCCAATCGAAAATTTATTTCTTCACTGCATGTGCTTCGCAGTCGCATATAAAACTGCTAACTGCTGAACCAAGTTGTAGAGTTTGTAAAGGGGAAATACTGTTGCGGTAATTGGGAGCTTAAAACCAAAGAAAAATACTAATGTTGTTTTACGTTGTTGTACATTGTAAATATTTATGTTTTATATGCTTTTAAAGAAACTCTACAGTATTCATAAGCAATGTAACATGTAACTTGAGATTTAATGTGAAGCAGCAACGTGATGCACATTAGTAAAAACAGCGCCTCAATCAGATAATATGGAACACTAGAGGACAGATAGAACTGTAGATTAGCATTTTAAAATGTTTTAGAACAGTTCGTGAATATTTAGCAATCGTCGAAGTCGCAGAGGCTTGGACGTAAAATAAAAAAATTCAGTACGTATCCGTGAACAATTTTAATAACTTACTCTTACAATGCTAGCTTCAACAAATTGCAAGCATAGTGACAAGGTTGACAAAATATAGCAAGCCACGGAATTTGTCGTACTCGTTGCAAAAAAAGAGCAACGTATTGTAAGGAAAAAAGGCAGCATGAACAACTGAGTTGCTTTTGCTGTGGCTGTGAACATTTTAAGGGACACATTGTGGTATCTAGGAACCGCCAAACTGTGCGGATTTCTATGCCTTCCCATCGTAAATTGATACAGCGTTAGACTTGGATCCCTTCGTTTTTGCAGTTGACATATTTGGGTTTAGCAACAGTTTAAATTGAATCACAGGCCATTACGGGACTAAAAGCAATGCATTCTTGGTCCAATAATACAGATAATTTTTGTGGTAAGAGTTATAGCAGAGTATAATTCTAAAAAGTTTACTTCTACTTGAGAATGTCAGGATAGGTTGAAAAATGGTTACGCCAATTCAAACGCTATGGATAAAGGTATAAGGACAACGCTGAAGCAGTCTTTCCGTCAAAGCTGTGCAGAATTTTAAGTCGACTTTCAAAGTGTTTTTCACGGGAAGAATAAAATAGAATTGTGTGGCGATCATTTTCAAAAGTATCATACATGAATCATGTTACCTGAACTAAAAATTGTGTCAAGGCTTCCATTTTGCTCGGTGATAAAAGATTATTGCATTCACCCTAGTAAACTAAATCATGCTCTCTTGTTCATATATATGATATCAAATACGAATTAATATATCTGATATTGGACTCGTAAAGGGTTAATAGCAACAAACACTATTTTCTTAAAACTTAGTTTTTAACATGAACGTTTAGTCCAAAGCAAATCATAACTTCAAAGGTTTGGTATTGGATTCATGAGGTGTGCTCATTTACGAAGTACTTATCATTCAAAGGAAGCATTAGCAGATAACTGCGTTCACTACACATAATCCTCTTTTCATAGTTATTATCTTCCTTTAAATTTGCGCATATAAGCTCCTGTAAAATCACAACGCGTATCAAATATCAAAAGGCTGTTGGGACTTGGGACTTGCGTTTAGCTCAAATGATACAGGCATATAGATATGTATAGATTTATAAGAACGCTTTTTATTTCTAGTTTATATCAAACAGTGTATCTATAACTAATCAGATGAAACGATCATGCATGCATAGTGATTTTATTATTATCTGATAGGAGCTTATGACTTGCCTAATTTTTCATCGAAACTGAAGGAGATGGCTCGTGAAAAAGAATCCTCATTGATTTATTTGTGAAATTTATTGTACAAAACTTGCCAAATTCTTACATTTTGTTCAATTGCAAGACACTGTAAATGACGACGTGTGAATCTACGCTATGAACAAAGTGACATCATCGGTAAATTAATTGGGCCAAGTAGAACATTTTGATATATATATAACCCTATTTTTTGGCGATACCTGAGCTTCCGTGTCAGAAATCACACTAGTTTTATTGGTAGAAGATGAAGAAAACTTCATCATTCATGTTTCCGAATTTTGATGATGAACTCGTTCATAAAAGTGTCAGTCTAGGCCAGACTATGGTAGCAAAAAAACAGAATCAGATGAACTTGTTGCATTTGCTAGCCTGTCACAATCGGTAGTCAAAATTGCATGGTTTTTTTCCAATTCAGGTTTGATTAGTTACGCGAACCAAACTCAGCTCACTAGGATTATAATGCGATTCAAAATTTCAGTCCGCTCAACTATTTGTGCCAAGTAGATAAAAAAACAAGGTGATAAAGCAGCACAGTAGTTGCCTATAAAAACCTGCCGTCAAGAAGAAAAATAGGATTTAACTAACTTGAAAGCTGTTAAGTAGAGGAAACTGCAGTACTTCCTTATTATATTATATATATCTTATACTGTTAAAAGGCGCTCGATGAGAGCTTTTGACTTACTCCGGTAGTGAATAAAAAAACAGCGGCTCTAAAAAATCTGTAGGCTTTGACGGACAATGCATATTAGCATCCATTGCGGTTTAACACGTCAGACCGATTTCTTAAGAAGAGTGATTGTCTATGATTATGCTTTTACAGTGAGTGGCTGATATTTTTGAGCCATAGCAGACGGCAGCATGGGTTCCGTGTTTAAGTACCTATCTCCACGAAGATTCTCACATTTACCTTGCGAAAGCAGTCGTAATGGAAAAAACAGCTTAGCGTTTTTTCTCTCTTTTTGTAACGGGTTGAAGAACCTCAATTCAATGAAAGCTCTAACTTTTGTTGTTGCACATATGAGATGTGGAATCGATACAATTGATCGACAAAAAGAAAACAAGCAGTTTTCAGTAGACAAACAAGAAAAATTACTGCAAGGGCTATCTTTTATACTATATTGAGGTGATTTACGAACGCATAAATGGTTTTGACTGGTACGAGCGTATTTGCAGTTTCCTTTAGTAAATTAGTTTTTAATCGGTTTAAATTTGCAAATTATGTATGCATGCTTTTGGCCTGTCAGAGGAAATGTATTGTAGTGTTTAGCGAATAGAATCTATGATTTCAGCTTGCACGTCTCTGTCATCAAGCAAGTGATTTATTTTGCGTGCGTTGGATGCACGGAATCCTCTGGAATGCCTCTGTTTTGTGTTTTGTAGTGTGGTTTCTATAAAAATTATCAGTTCATTTTGATAAATTCTAGTCATCAACCATTGACATTATGATGTAGTGTCTATCATACTTATTAATGACAGATAAACTATGTGCATATATAATGTTAGCCAAGATGTTGACATGTTGTGAAGAACTCGCACCTCACAGTTATAGTATTTTTTTTTTTGAAAACCATTTGTCATGTTTCCTCCATGTTGAAATGCTATACTGTCTTGTCCAGGAAGTATTGTCATTGTCATGCTCAGCTAGCAAACATGCATTGTAGTTCTTTGTAAAGCGATGTAGGTCTTCAGTAATAAAGAAAGGGAAAGTTGGTCATGCGTTAATATTTCACGTAACAGTTCAAAAGCTCCAGTAAGCTCCAACTCTTCCAACTCACATCGAAAAATCGCACATTAACAAGCGTGAAGAATTATTTGTCCATTTTCTTACTTAATGTATGAAATGCCCATGTCTCTTTGTTCTCCAAATATTTTACTTGAATAGTTTCACTAGTCTAGCGAATTAGAATCGACTTATTATTTACTATCAGGTACAAGGTATACCATACCATGGTTTCGCAACAGAAAAATGGGATTTTAGTCCGACCGTTTGTATCTTTTCCGTCGTTGTGCACTCAGAAAATGTTACGCCAGTCATTTATGCTGCCATTTATATTCATATTGCGTTTAATATTATGTATTTGTGCATCAAAAAATGAAATGAGTTCAAAACAACGTTTGCATGACACAAAATACGTCAGCTTTGTGTTACAGAAAGGATTGCAGTTGTAAGATTTAAACCAATGTTAAAGAAGACAGCAAGATCAGGCCATGCGAGTCTTTGTCATGCCAGGAATTATTGTTTAAGAATCGTTTACATGTACCTATGTATTTCTTAATTACGTAAGTATTGATGTAAAGCACAAGTACTGAGGAGACATTTTTTAAAGCAATAAAGCCAAAAAAGTCATGTTATTCGTCGATCTTTTTTCGCCATTTCCAGTGCAGTCCTGAGTTTTGTGTTGCATTAACGAGGGTGACATATGGCAGCTTAAAAAACATCCAAGACCTCTTTATAATTGCGGAGGCAAGGGATTTTATGGGTTTCTTGGCAAATTTAATGCAATTGATGTTCTTCTAGTAAAAGGTTATTATTCTCCGTTTCATTCTTCATTCTCTTTTAAGTATAAAAATATCTACGCATCCAGAAGTAGTTTATAATATGCTACTGGAATTATGAACACGATCAACTTTAATGTTGTTGTGTCCTATCAAGTTTGTTTGGAAATTTTATGGAAGCAAGAAGCAACCAAACCAAACTTTTAAAAAAATTCTGAAATTCACGTCTTTCGCATTTTGTCCCAGCTTGCTAAATAGATATTTTCTTCATATTTAGTCCACGATACGCAGGTAAAAAATGTGCAACATCACCGGATGCTTACAATGGTCGCTCTAAAAACAAAAATATACTGTTTGATACTCATTACAGTTAGGCTTCCCTCATTCTACTTATGTTATGCATGTAATGTTTGCATGGGGCTTCAGCGGTTTAAAAAAGTGCCATTTCAGGTGTTTCGTGTACGATGATGAACTTCCCAAAACTACAAAGATGTATCTCTGCGATAGACTATTTGTGCAGCTTTTGTTCAGTTTCATGCATCAACTACATGGCTCAAGTACTTTCATGTATCGCTGTTTAGGGAAAAATGCCATATGCAAAGTCCCACAACCAAGCAGGTGTTCATGTCCAAACCATATCAGTGATTTAGACCAAGTAACTATCCTACAACAGGATTTCTATTGCATTATGTTGTCGTGCGTTTTAAATGTTTGAAATCTTTAGATGAAAGAATAAAAATTACCAGACAGACGGAACTTGGGATTGTGCATACGTATACTCATTCTGCTACGGTACGCATAGGGTACACTACTATACAGTATAGTAAATGGAGCTCGTAAGTTCTCAACTAAAAAGTGCAAACTTTTTAGGGATGAAACACAATGACATGATGGTGAACATATTTTTAATTCACTAATCTGGTCAGGTGTTAGCTGAGTAGAAATTCTCATTTTGTGATTCTTAGTAGACAATATAACTCAGCTTTGAGTAGCAAACATTTTTAATTTGAACATTTCCGTTCTATTGTTGATATTACTCTAATTACAAAATTTTAACATTGATCAATCAAAGTAGACTTGAGCGAGACATTACACTAAAACGTGTTTCTTGACTTATAAACTCGTTTCAACACTATCACTATCCAGAAAAAAGAGTTAAATATTGCAATTGAAGATTTTATGGCCTGAGTAGTTGTAGCTGGTCGTAGCCTATCAAAGAAAATACTTAAATTTGAACATTTCCGTTCTATTGCTGATATTACTCTAATTTTAAAATTTTAACATTGATCAATCAAAGTAGACTTGAGGTAGACATTACACTAAAACGTGTTTCTTGACTTATAAACTCGTTTCAACACTATCGCTATCCAGAAAAAAGAGTTAAATATTGCAATTGAAGATTTGATGACCTGAGTAGTTGTAGCTGGTCGTAGCCTATCAAAGAAAATACTTTGAACTGTTTAGCAAACATACCTGAAACGAAAATTATGAGTTCACAATTGGTGAAAGGTTTTACTTTACAAATCTACTACATACTACATACTAGCTTAGGTTTGGTATTCTTGGAATTATTATTATTTTCTAACGCTGCTAAAGGGTTAAAAAAGTAAACATTTCCGAATATGAATCAGGCGAAAAGAAAGGTTTTACTTTACAAATCTACTACATACTAGCTTAGGTTTGGTATTCTTGGAATTATTATTATTTTCTAACGCTGCTAAAGGGTTAAAAAAGTAAACATTTCCGAATATGAATCAGGCGAAAGGGGGGAAGCTATGCAAAAGAGCTTGAATAGTTGACGTTTACGAATGGCTTGCAGGAAGCTATTTCTGTAGTGAACATGCAATCATAAATAATTTGAGACGTAGGTACAGTGGTGAATGCTAGAAATGCTTTCGGTTTCTCTTATTGCATATGCACTCTGTGCCCTGTGCACTAGTTTTGTAAAGCTTTCAATAGCATTAATGGTGTCACATGACAGATTCATAATTCCAGAAACAAACCTGAGTAATAGCGCAAGGCAGGTGGCTGTACCCGTGAATTAGGAGCAGCAGAATAAGTGAACACCGACAGTTTAAATGTTACAGCCTTTTGCGTGAGTTTTTACACCTATTAGCTTATGTATGAAAACACACAACAAGTCGCTTTCTCTTGTTTCCTGAAACTGGGTCATGACACAGCAAAACAAATGCACCTATCTAAGAATATCAAACGACAAGGAGCTGGAGAAAGCTGAATCGTAATTACACTTGCCAGCAGGTCAGGAGTAGAGTCAGGTGACATAAATCAATAGCTGGCCAATTTAAGTAAGTATAGCTGACCAAAGAGCGATGTAGATTGAAAAATAGATTGTTGAACAGTTTGTCCAATGGGATTGTGTCATTGTAATGGCTAATACGAACTACAAAAAATTATAGCATTTCTTCAATATAGATTTATAACAAAAATTACTGACGTATTTGATAGGAGCTTCTTGAAAACGCAGCCAAAGGACTGTAATCACATTGACGAATTGTATCGATTGCTTCAGTATTCGTCACTTTAAGTAAAAATTAGTAGAAGTACTTGGCGATGACATGGTACTGAATAAAGAAAATTGCACCTTCAAAAAAGGAAATTACATGCCACAACCGTAGAATAAAAACAATGTGAAGTGAGCTTTCGCAACATGATGTTAGATGTTTGATTTCAAATTTTGGGTGAAAAGGATAATCTTTATTGAAATCTTGTAAGCTCACTTGAAAATTGTGTACCCAAACACGAAACTTTGCGAAACTTTCTACTTTTTTGCCAATTAACAGCAAGTTTGTCTGGGTACCCGCTGTCACCCTTCTCTTTCCTAGCGATAATCGTCTCATGAAACGCTGCTGAAAGGTTGTATCGCGATCCTCATTCATTTTGGAACATTAAAATGGCCAGGCACATACATAAAATACGTTATATACAAATACGAACAATATTCATGCACGTGGAGAACACCTGAATTGCCACATTGCAACATGAGTTTTAAAAACTGCTAATAAGTTGTTATCAACATACATTTTCTAACACATTATGAGACCTGCAGAATAGATCAAATGCGTTGTCTGTCAATCTGTTTTGCTGAGAACTGTAGCCGCGGAAGAATGACTCGTCTTTTCTAAGCATTGTACGAGTATTCTTACTCACTTATATGCGTACACATTTCAACCGCATTTCCTCGACTGCGATAATATTCTATCGTGTATCAGGAAACTTTTAATATGTAACTCAATACACAAGTACTACACTAGCAACTAAGAGCTCCACCACAACGATTTATCATAATTCGCAAATGTAAAGCTTTTCACACCCGCAAATAGCACGACCATTCCTTCAAATCAATCGTTATTATTGTGCTGATTATCTCTGGTTTTTGTAAACATATCCTGAAAGAGTAATTGAAAAATGCGCTATATTTGATAGAAGAAATGTTAGAATAATACGATAATTATCAGACAATTGAGTAGTCATATATGCAGCATTCATTTCCCGACTCCCGACTTCTCAAACGCTGAACGTACAAGGGAAAATGACGCAAATTTAGAGACGAATGATGTTTATTTTTATATTCTTGTGTACGAGAAATATAGACGGAAGCAGACTATCATCACTGGTTGAAGAGTTGAAAGTTTTTCCATCTTCCTAATTATTTCGGCATAAAAGGCAAGGAAAATGCGTAAGCACGAGTCCTTATATTCTGGTTTGTGCCCATTAATAAATAATGTAAAAATAAATAGTGTTTTTTCGCTGTTGTCCTTCCTTCCTCACTCCTTTATTTCAGCCATGATGAAGTGTTGGCAACTTCTACTTAAAAACTATTCATTATATTGGCTAACTCAAAAGTGTAATCTCTATTTTTCATAATGATAGCGTGGATCCGCTAATGTCCCACACAATTTCCTGCAATAAAAGAGAGGAAAGCACAGGTTAGGATTTTGGTTACTGGTCAGGAACTTGTGTACATATTTTGCTTTATGAGTATGAATAAATTACCATTGGACTCTATTAATTATCATAACAATATAACACATCTTCATTTTACAGGGTTATGCAAACATATCGTCGAAAACGTACTAAAGTCGAAGCACAGCACAGGAAAGAAATAAAATGCACTAACACTTTTGATTTGTATTGGAGTGTCCAAATTTTTTCCTTGCGATAAAATTAGATACTTTCAGTAATATAATTAGAGTCCTTTTGCCTTGTCTGTCATGTCCTTTTTCAAGTATTGGTAAACAAAGAAATCTCACTATAATTAAGGGTATATTGGTAAACCAAAATCAGACTTTATTTCATCCAATGTACCGTGCATCATCGTAGTCGGTGATTTTTAGCTACTGACCGTCACATCTGCGCTCATCACAGTCGCTCATTATTATCATCAATCAGACGTTTGCTGAAAGGTTTCCTCGACAAGGACTAGGCTTCCCCTCTGTTAAATATGCCATACGTGCTAGTGTCTGTCTATAATGAAGACCATGCGCAGTGTAATCAAAAAAAGTCATCCAAATATGGTAACACGTGGACAGACCAAGACTTCTTTTGCTTAATCACGCGGTTGGAGCTGTATCAGGTAACTAAGTAGGTAACACAATTTTATAAAAGAATGGAAGAGGTTCAGACGAAACTATTACTTTACGGCGATTTTACATCAATTTGTAGATGCTATATTACTACTTGTTCATATTTTAATCTCGACGGGTACTACTGGTATTTTTGTCGTTCAAAAGTAGTAACCAGAATTTACGAAAATGTCCATGAAGTAAGTTCTCACAGTCAGTAAAGATATGTCACAAATATAAAACCAACTTTTGGATCCCTCAATGGATAGCAAGCTAATCTATGGTATACGATCAACGTACATCCTTGTAAGACGCTGATGAGATATAGCAGTTTTTAGGTTTCTCAATAACTTCGTTAAATTTTTTTCTTAGAAATCGAATCCATAATGCAGTTTCTTTTCTTTCATGCTGGTAACTTGACTCCCCAAGGTATTAATTCTGAGGAGACGATCCTCATGGTAGTTTTCGATGCATGCTCGCACAGAAAAGTATACAGAATTCAGTTGTTTACAAGTAATCTCCATATTTAAAATTCATTGCTTCGAAAAAATTTGTCCCTTGCGAAGAAATTTAATACTAAATGTCCATATGACAATGTCTTTCATTTGCATGGCGCCTGAATTCTATGCATGTATGGGTATGAGGAATATATGTATGTTGAATTTTGGGAATCGTATGATGGTAACTTGTTGTCTTATTTTAATTACACCTGAGATATCGTTAGATAGTCTCCTGTCACGCCAAAAGAAACCGTATGACTAAATTCTTTCTTAATTATAAATACTTTTGTGTATGCAGTTGGCAGTTTGGAATACCATGATCAGGCAGGCA
Source organism: Akabosia matsudoensis (assembly GCA_019593645.1). Taxonomy (NCBI): domain Eukaryota; kingdom Metazoa; phylum Arthropoda; class Collembola; order Entomobryomorpha; family Paronellidae; genus Akabosia; species Akabosia matsudoensis. Next base: position 29,564 of record VICI01000618.1, read on the forward strand.
ATCGGGACAATTTTATTGTTTGTTACTATTTTTCCTGATTTCAGTGGTAGTAATTTTCATGGAATACTTGTACTATACACTATACGAGAATAGAAATTCGATTAATACTGACCGCATTTATAGACCTCTGGCATTTACTGTTGAGAATAGATTACAACTCAGTGTCGTATCTGAGCTAATAATGTCTTACGCTAATAATGTTAATGTTAGATTATTACTCTAACAATGCCGTATTGCACATTCACCTCATAAATGTGAATATATTGTTAAAAATGTTCTTTCAAGATGATAAGTGTGAGGTGTTGCCTTTTTAATGGATAATAGTATAGTCATAGACGGACTACAGCCTATGAGTATAGTATTTACTGTGGTGCGGTAGGATTATTTCAGTCGCGCACACAGTAAGATTTATTTTCAGCTCTCACGAAGTAATTTAAATCTGCAATTAAGCATAGCATAATATTCTCGGCTAAAATAATGACATACTTCAGTAAACATAGTTGAAATATACTTCAACGCAAGATGGTATCCTGTATTTTTGTTGGTCCTTATTGTAGTTTTGATTTGGGTAGCTTGTGCTTATTTCTCAACGAACACAAAATGATGCTCAAGCAAATTTTTTTTTCAGTTCATAAAAAACAGAAAAAGAAGACACGAGTAAATGATTGATTTTCCTTAACAGGTTTGAACACGCTGGTTTTTGCCAAATTGAAGATGAATCAGCTAATGCCGCCTGGCTAAGACTAGGAGTTTTTGTTGTTCTTTCGGTTTTTACATACAAATACCGATATAAGATGCTGTACTTTCATGACTAGTTTTGTATATTTATATATATTTTGATGTTTTTTCTATTAACCAGGATTTGCTTTGAGCAGGCTTACGCAGAGAACAATAAAAACACAATCATAAAATATAAAATATGGCATAGGGTTTATTAAAGCCTCTAATTTAAAATCATACAGTAGTTTGTGGCTCTGACATTATTAGCACTTGTTGTGAAACAAGGGTGTTTCATCATACAGGTTTTTATTTGGCTTGACCATAAAACACTGGAAAAAACTTGATATTGACAATGCACAATAATGTGTACATGCTTCATTAAGAATGCAGCCATTACGATCTGTTAAAGTTTTTACGTATCGCCTATGGACCACGACAACGTTGCACTGAAAGGTGGATTTAACCTTGATGAAATTTCATAGTTAACAAACGTCTTACGCCTAGGTAATTCCTTTTCGCCGAACTATATAGTTAATGGAGATAGAAACTACAGATTTTCAAAGTTTGGTTAATGATTAATGACGATGCTTAGCCTTATGTGAAAGTGATCCGAATAGCCTGTAATATTGCCAATTTGAAGCAGCATTCGATTATTACAGATATTAAAAAGCCGCCTCAGAGAGTAGGAGATTCACGAAGCCTTTCCCATTCTCAAATGTTTGTCTAAAATTATGCAAATAAGCTGTAAGAATATCACTTGAGTGCTTAAAAACAAGTTTTCTTGAGTGCAAAAACGTCAACTGGAGGATTTGCTGCAAAGAGTTCTTTTTTCTGTGAAGACTCCTCACGTATTTCTTAGATTGCGAACAGCCTATTCAAAATGGATAGTTCCTGCTGTTTTACGATAATGTGATGAGACAAAACTTCAATATTTGGAAGCTCATTTAGGATGTTCATTTGCATTAAAACTGAGTGTACACCACCTACTCGTCTGGTTATTCTCCAATAAATTGCATATAGGTATACATGGTCCATGCTTGATGTCCGATAAGGGGGAAAGATCTCAGTCCATAATTTTTAGCAGTGGTTGAGAAATACTAATTGCTTCTGTTGTTATTTACATGATTTTTTCCTGAATTGTAGCCTAACTAAGTTACAATTTACTAAGAAAATGTGTAAGATAACTAATAATCGTGTTTATGTTTTAGAGCCACAATTTAGATATAACAGTACGGAATTCAAACTCTTCAACTACTCATGATAAGCTTCTTCGTAGTAGTGAGTGACCTTCATGGATCTTCTTTTTGGCCCATTATTGCAGACTTTGGGTGCAGGAAAGGAACTTGTTTATGAACCTTTTATGTCCGTAACTTATAGCTTCACTGAGATTTTTGTATGAGGATGTTTGTTTGCAGCAATACAAAAATGGCAGCCAAAATATATTTTGGCAGCATGTACCGGCTCTTCACACGCCCTTCTGTCTTACCAGCAATGAACTTGATTTTGTTTTGACAAGAGAATTTAGCTAATCTGCAGTGAAGCTCATATTACATCTAATTACCAAGTTACCTTATGAAAATTGACGAATTATTAAGCTCGATATAAGCGTATTTTCACTGGAACTGCTTAGGTTCCTTTATGCTAAATTTCAATTTATGCTAAAGATACACTTAGAAATGTTTCTCATGTGACTGATGTTCCGCAAAAAAAAAATAAAAATAAAAATTGTATTTAAAACAAAACTTCTCACGGTGTTGCTGGTATCCTTATCATTTCAGAATTTTGTCCCCATGTGCCCACTAAACTTCAACTCCAAATATATACGTACCGCGTACTCAATTTGGCGTAAATCGTGCTGAAGCCCTACTACTTGACTACATGACTACGTTGATTTACTCATCTACTGATATCTTCACACATGACTTCACACAAAAATTGCCTTTTTACAAGGCCGTGCTAGCCCCAGCTCTATCTGGTGAACTAATTTCGACAAAGCTGTTATCACGATTTTGATTCCTATTTTGGGGATATAGCCAATCATCGGTGATTAATGACTAAGCTTTGTGGATAAAGGCTGAGAAGAGTTGCATAGTGTGTAAATATGCACCACACGTTCGTTACGACATTTGATAATATGTATTGGATTATTGGATTGAGCGTGTTCTAAATCGTCTGTCAAAAGTAACATTTTTGATTCGTTGAACTCCCTTGCGGACTTCATATAATAATCTTGATATAATCACTAGACAGACTTCATAGCTTTTCATCAGTTATCATATTCCTTACTGAATTGAATTGAAGAAGCAAAAAGCAACCAATCTGAAATATTAGCGGAATATTTCTGCGTTGGCCCAATTAGGTTTTGTTTTTGCGGAATACGCCTACGACAACACGTACAAGTAAGGATCGACATGTTTTAATTTGTCTGAGGAAGGAAAATAATTTGTCAGGTTACCTATGCAACTAACGAATCTGTGGCAGAGATAGAACGTAAGGAAGTGGAGCTGTCATTTGTACTTAGATAGTAACTCTATGCTGTCATTGTCAGGGTCGAGAAGAGCCATGAGGTCGACGTTAGTAGATTGGCACTTGGGAACTCAAAATACTGTCGTATTGTGCACGATTCCACATTCCATATGGCAGTAATACTTTCATGTTACATGTAATCTTGTACTTCAACTGCATGTATTTCCATTTTGTCCAAACAAAATAATGTATGCGGTATTGACAATAACAGCAGTGAATTTCATGATTGACATTGAAAATTATGTTAGCGAAGTTTTTTAGCATTAGTTATCGTCATTCTGGCAGTGATAGTCTTTCTTCATAAAGGTAAATTCGAACCGATCAAAGACGTGGTCTAAAGAACCAGACACATTCGTATATCTTCAGATCTCAAAAGTTCCTGAAGTTGTGGTAGGGAGGAAGGATGTCCTGTTTTTGATCATTCTGTCTGATGTAGGCTGTCACTACGAACGACATAATATATCGTCGTATTTCCTCTAACAACATGCCACGTCCGCAGTCAGTACTGCCTGGTGGTCATGAGAATTTATGATGATTTTACGATGAAGGCAGTAAGATGACCGTTGTTTGTGGGAGTATTTTTTACTATTCCTAGGGCTAAAGGCCAGCCACCTCTTCTCAACTTCAATTACCTGAATTAGCCTGATGGGATGATTCAATAGTTCGATTTTCGGCCCAATCATGTGCAGATTTACGAAGCTTCTATAGCTTGCATAGGAAAAAGTTCGAAACAAATATTAAGAAATGTCCCCGTGAAGCTGTTCGGTTGTTTGATTGGAAATACTTCGCATGACATGCCTTGAAACACGAACTTTTGAACTCATTATTATGTGATTTTGAAGGTTTGAATTAAGGTGAGAAAGAGCTGTTTTGTAGTCAGGGCCAATATTGCTTCCAGCCATGACTTCTAAGTCATATGCAGTTACGTATGAGCATTGCTTCATTATTACGAAACTGAACTACGTTCGGCAAGCAATGACATCGATGAGTTCGTCTGTCTGTCTGTGGGAGCTCTGCAGGCCATACTACTTCTACTACTTCCGCCGATTTGGACCTAACTTGGTACTGTGACACTGTAGGTCACTAGTAAGACCCCTATTGATTTTCGGCCTATTTGGTCAACCC
>VICI01000619.1:0-33932 GCA_019593645.1 Akabosia matsudoensis
CTTCTTAGAATGGAATGCGGAACACCCCACTGCAGATGAACTGAGTAAGATATTCACATTTACTGCCGCTCTGGCAACTGAATTGCAACAAGTTTACGAGCATCTTCCGGTGCAAAGCAATGCAGAATGGCGGTACAAAGAGCTCATTTATCCGATTTATCGACAGCTTAAGGAGAATCTAAGAACTATTCCATATGAAATCTTCAAAATAATTTTCCATTCAATCCACGAGGAAAGGAGACTCGTTAAATTGAAGCCACAGGAACCAATGTTAGAAGATGATTTCGCTGTATGTACAGCCAGAGTTGAGGATAAAATTCATTCCGAGTTGGAAAGTGCCCTTCACAACTTTTCATTCACGCCTAGTACCGCAGTTCATTCTGTTATTAACGTTGGTAAAGAGGTTATAGATTGTCTTCGTCAATTTCGTGACAACCAAAGATTCACACCTATTTTGGTTACAAAAGATTGGAACACTGTTTCCAACTCAGCAGGGGAAAACCAAAGTGATCTCAGCATCTTTGAAGAATGGTTCATGAAGTTAAGCAAATGCATTGCAAAGCTGACCAATGCTCAACTAAAGACAGAGGAAATTTGTGATTTAGAAAAGGAACTGATAGCTAATGGCTTAGTAGTTGAAAAACATCCTAGGCAAGTCATTAGAACAGATACTGCCGCAGGAAAAGTTATCCTTCGAGTAATTCCATTTACTGACGAACCATTTAAAATAGTGAAAGTCTCACCGAGTTTTCTCAACGGTGAGCAAGCTGGGTCATGGGAGAAAGCTGCACTACTTGGATCAGGGGTTCGCGTTCACGAAATGAGCACATGTGGGACCGTGACTTACTCTTATTCTATCGATGGAAACGTGGCGACAGTGGATGCGATTTCTGTGACTGATGTAAAATTATGCTCACTGTATTCTCAAATGTTCCGACAACTGACTACGAGAACTGACTGTTTTTTACAGGTTTCTAGAAGGACAAGCCGAAATGTTTTGTCAGAATTATTCTACATTTGCTTCCAGGTTACTGTAGAATTTAGAGGAGAACTGATCGATGTGAGTAGCAATAAATATCTTTTGTTTTTGTACGCTAGTAAAGGTTTGTTGTAAATTCCTTATTGCGCATGTTTCAAGTTGTACGCATTCTCTTTACCAATCTCGGTAACGAGCAATAATAGTCAGGAGCCTGATTCGTGGCCCTACATTGTATGGAACAATGCGTTTTCTACCAACGACCGTCCGCTGGGAAGTCCCCTCCCAGAACAGGTTTCCTGGCAACACTTGGTAGCCATTATAGACCAAGACTTTATCAGGATGGGAAGCCCACTTACCACTGCTCAGAAGGACTACTTCAAAAGCAGACTTATAAAGTAGTGGCAATTTTAACACATTACAATTGAATGCTGTATGCGTAGACTTATAATATCGATTTCCTGTTTAGGGATGCAAACTGCACATTTGTCCAGCGAGCAGACTTTACTCATCCACGTGAAAATGGCCCGGTTTTATGCAAAACCAATGGCCAAAGTGCATCATCAGGATGGAGTCCCGGTACATCAATGAGCACTGACCAAACTACCACACATGAACCTTCCAGGAAAGTTTCCAAATTTGAAAAGGAACGTAACTTATCCATTGGCGCTTGGATAGGGTATTGTGTTAATATTTTGAATCCAACACTCAAAAACAATCTACCAGGTTTGAGTGACCTCTGGAGAGATGGGAAAATCATTGGGTTCATGGACACGCGCGAGGCAGAACGAATTTTGCAAACTGCTCCTATTGGATCATTTCTAATTAAGTTTCCAGAACAGATTGCAGACAGGCTTGCAGTATACTTTCCAGCAATGGAAGGTTGGCTAAGTTTGATACATAAATTCTATATCTCAGTAACGGTAAAAATAAATTCGGTTATAACTATAAATGTTATCAGCTGAAAGTGGCGAATACGTGGTCAAGTTGGTGTTTAGCAGAGATGACATGAGGCAGATATCTTTGGAGGAGAGACTTTCTCAAAACAATGCTGCGCTGTATTTGTACTCAAATTATGAGCATGAGGGAAGTTTCTTCGTAAATAAAAAAGAAGCATTTCATACAGAAGAGTACGAGAAGATCGTCCTGCCTGACAAGCGTGGATACTTCCCCGTAAGAACAAAGGTTATGGATTATTTTTCAAGGTAAAAAGTTTCGTTTAGACGTAATTACCACCGAATTGAGTATTTGAAACATTATTAACAAACTGACTTGATATTTATGTTGGGTGACAGATCCATAATGAATCGCGTCGCAGGTTGTCGTCAACTTCTGGAAAAGTTCAAGCCCGGAAATAACGGCAAATAACTCAAAAGGCTGAAAATGAAGAACTGCTGCTGTGAAGCCATGTACTCTTTGAATGAAAAGAGGAATTTCATTCATCATGAAATCATTTTGTAGCGTCGTTACAAGAAATATAGGGTATTAAATTTCTAAACCAACATGGTTTCTTTTTCCTTCATAAAATATTGGCACAATTGTTTCCTTTTATGCCACATTTACAACTACCGAGGATGCTTCCCGTCAGGAATTAAGGTAGTCATCGAGATTAGATGATATGATTTTTTTTGCGTCATGTCATAAGTAAATAAGTTTCTCATACATTACCATGCATTATAGAACAGTTCCTTGTTCAGTTAGATTGGCGAAAATCAATAAGGAAAGTATCCTAGCGTTCTATGAGTGATTGATTTTCGATAGTTCTTACCGAGGATAATTTACGCTAGTATCATTCTCATTCATACGTATGTGAAGACATGACATGGAAGAAACAAAATTATATGTATTTTCATTCTATTTCATTCTATGAATTCATTTAGTTTCTTCTATGCACTATAAGGAAACTTGACAGGTGTACACTCGTGGGAACTCGTGTTTTATAGTTTTATGTTGTTCGTTTCATAGAGAATAATGGATAATTTGCCGTTTCTTTTAAAAGCTTGTTATTCGGATGTAAAAGATCATTCCGACTCATCTGACCATTCTAAACACATACATGTCAGTATAATTTTGAAAGGTCGCGTTATAGGATGAAGACATCCACGACACCATGGCTGAATCTAGCCATTATCTTAACTCTATCAGCTTTAGTTGTTAAGGAGGTGACCTCCAAGCCTATGGAAGATAGTGTTCAAAAGTTGCAGAAGTTAGACCAGGTAACCTTCTTGCAGGACAAGTAAACTGAGTGACGCTTGTGACTTGCTTAATAATGTATTTTCTATGTTTCAGCTAAAAGCAAAAGTTTGGGATAAAATTTCGGAGGAAAAGTTAAAAAACGACTTTTACTTGATGAAGTTTCTGGCATTCAAAGAGTTTGATGTTGACGAAGCCACGGATTTGTTGATAGAGGTAACTTACCCAACAAACTGATTTAAAGATACAAGACGCAATCTTTTTTATATAGACCACTCATGTTTTGATAGAATTTAGAATGGAGAAGGGACAACAACATGAGCACTATCCTAACAGAGGATTTTTCCGACGTCAAGAACGAATACTGGTTCTATTTCGACACAGTAGACAAAGTTGGAAGGCCAAGTTAGTCAAGTTAATTTGTTTTTGCTGAGCTACGTACAATGTACGTTTTGGCTCTCATGTTACCATTTTGTTCTAACAGTTGTCGTCATAAACATGGGATCATGGGATATCCGCAAAGCAGCAGTGACAGGGAAACTTGAGAGGATCAATCGAGTGGCTGCCCTTTTCATGGAAACAGCAAGTATGGCAGTTCTGGAAGCACAGGAGGCTGGAAAAAAGCACATCGATTCAGCTATCTTTCTAATGGACTTGGATGGAATGAATACTGTCCAGCAGTTGTGCTCTGACTGTATGCCATGGTGGTTGAATATGATGGGAATGACAAACGACCGGTTTCCAAGGACGTTCCATGAACTTATTTTCATTAATGGTAAATCCATTTGAAACATGATCTTAATGGTTTTTGCAGATTTTACATTGGTTTAAATTTTCCTATTGTGTGAATAGCTCAAAATGCATTCGTCCGTTTGGTGTCAGCAGTGAAGCCCTTAGCCTCAAAAGACTTCATTGATAGGTTCATCCCCTTCGAAGATAGAAAGAGATGGATGGAGTATTTAGATGAAAGAATTGATAAAGAGCAACGATACGCGAATTTTGGAGGAACTAAAGCTTATCCTCAATGAATCAAATGTTTAAACGTCACGATATTATATTTATTTGTTGGTTTAGGAAATAAAAATGTTGAAATGCCAAAGTGCAAGTCGAGATTATTATTCAAATAAAAACTTTTGAAACTAAATCCCTAGTTGTCCTTATCAGTAGTAGTTGTTGCATTCAGGCAGACATTTCCGCAACGGCAACAGCAAACTTGATCGTTCTGAGAACCACAATCACTATCTGAAATGCACTCGTGCTTGCATATTCCTTGCGTACACGCTACTCTAATGTAGCCAACTACTTTCGGGCACTGCAATCCTTCTTTTCTCGTACCTATATATTTCAAACATATACAATTTTAATTACTCAAATTATATTACAAAAGCTTAAGTAAGTCTTCAAGTGCAAGTACTTACCCCCAGTTTCGCAAACACACGTATTATTTGCCTCTGCAAACTTTGCATGTACAACTGCAATGATAATAGCAGTTACTGCACAAAGCACGGGAAACTTCATTTTCAATTTACTGCTTTTAATATTGGATAATTTGGCTGAATATGCATCTGCTATAAAAAATTTGCTCTGGTAGTTGCCACGGGGAAAATGATCTTTTATCCTTGTTGGTAAACTTTTGGGCTGTGCTGAACTCTGATGATGCTCTAAGATTTGTGTATGATATTTTACAGAAAAGCTGTTTCGTGACGTAACATGGCTTGCGCCATGCCATCAGTACACTGCACGCACCATTGTGATGCATCATGGAAGAAGCGAAGAGTTGAAAAACTAATTTTATTTCTGTTTTACCTGCGCAGCAATGTTTCGTTGATTTTTTTGAATGAATTTATTTATTTAACTTTTCCATTCACAAAATCACAATTCATATCATGGATGGTATGCAGGAAAAATTCAGCAGAGAAAACCTACAATAGACTGCTAGTTCATCAGCAGATTGCCCCAGAACACGTATGGTAACAACTACCTTAATTTCTTCGAATGGAATTGCTACTGCTGAACTGCTGAAGAACTAAATCATTATGAAGGGATACTTTTATAATTTCCGTTAGTGCAGTGAACATGCATTTCAAACACCATTTATTTAATGATTTATTTTGATCAACATTTATGGAAAAGGTATGGGCGAATCCTTGATTATGATACAGGTTGTGTTTTCACGAGCTATAATTAATAATATCTGGAGTAACTCGGACGTGATATATCGGTCCCATTGAGACAAACATTTCCACAACGAATGCAACATTTTTGGTTATTATCGAATCCACAATCGGTGTCAGTTTCACATTCAGACCTGCAGATAGATGGGATGCAAACAATACCAATTCTTCCCACCACTTTTGGACATGCAAAATATGGCTTCGTATTCACTATGACAAACAATAAAACGTAATAATCGTTACTGCACGGTTGCAAGAAAAATTTGATTTTTCCTTAGAGTAAGATAGAATTAGAGGGGAACACTCAATGCATTCTACATAATCTAATGGATAACAGAATTTTTATTTTTGGTTTGAAGGAAACTGTTTGACCTGACTGCTGTTACATGGCGATGATAATATTTTCAATGTACTTGAGCAATATATGAAACGATATGCTTCAATACATAAAAGATAATTGTAGAAAGACTCCTGAAATAAACGGCATGGATACACTGGTCAGGTCCAACAGTTACCATTTACTTGTTATTGTTTCTGCTTTTTTACCCGAGGGCCCTTCTTTCTTCTTCTTATTCTATGGATTTTTCGTACTGTTCGTTACATGTCCGTACTGAATTGGTTGGACTTAAAGGCTTACGTACCTGGTTCAGTGGTGTTACAAATTCCAACGGAATCTATTACTAACACAAATTCGTTGATTATAATCAGAATAATAATACACGAAAACCGCTCAAGTATCGCCATCATAACAGGCTAAAAAATATTAATACTTCCAACAAATGTTTGGTATAACTGTCTGTAGATACTACAAACAAGTATGTCCCAATCCCAAAGACTTGCAGAGCTTATTTTATAGCTAGAAAATACTTGCTCAGCTTGGTTAGGAAATTCGCGAAGTTCTGTAGTTTTCAAACATTAATACTAAAGCTTTATACTTTTTCGCATATTTTTTATGGCTGATCTATACGAATAACTTATTTTCTCGAAACTAAGCAGTTAGTAGGCAATGTAACAGTTAATTTGTTACATTAGTGGTTACGTCAATTCTTCGACTAATGACCCAAATTTTGTTGCCATTTCCATTAGCCTTTTTGCCTTTACGTATGAATTTGATGGATACTACTTCCATTAAGCCCACTAAACTAGCGAAGCTAAGAAGAAAACTCCATAGCCACAAAACGGACGAAATATCTGAAACTTGAGTTGGAACAAAGGGGTCCAGTACTAATCGTTTATGATCACCTTTATCCAAGGTTTTCTCAATTATCTGCGCACAATATGAGTAGACACTCCATGAAGGCTTAGATTGGGCAAAATCCAGAACTCCACGTAGTTGGAAAAATGTTTGTTGCTGCGTAGTCAAATCAAATCCTTTCTCTAACCTTTCGTGTATGCCATTTGCAGCCATGACATGCATAAAATAATCAAATTCTTTAAGGAATACATAGTTTTCTGTTGAGTAAGAGAAAACCGGCCCTAAATTGTATTGACTTTTTTGCATTGGTTGCATAATTTTTCGTCGATTCATAAACCTAATTAAGGGAATCAAAAATCTTGGACTGTACATAGTCTTGTGACCTATTTCACTTTCCAAGATAACAATTTTTCCATTTGTTAGAGTCAGCGGCGGCGCATATTCGACATCGTAATACATAAGCCACAATTTAGCTCTTGTTGGTAAATCTTCAGTCTCTATCGGTCTTCCATCTGCAATTTTCATTACAAACTCTTCCTCCTCGGACCTGACAAGGGTAACCTTCATTCGACTACATTCTGTATCCATACTTTTCAAGGAGTCCAGCTGGCAATCCGTAATATGATTACCCAATGTGAAATTTTTCCGTAAAAAACTGTGAGTTACTAATCGACTTGACAATTGGTCTTCAACGATTATCGGCAAACTTGTTCTCCTAGATGCTTCCATTAACTGTTCCCAGTTCAAAGGTACATTTTCCGGATCTGGGGCTTTCGTAAGAGTAGAGTAGATGGATGACGTATACATATTTCGGACTAAAATCGCCCCGAACATCCAAGTTATTAGAGGTAGCCAGCCAAGAATGTTTCTTTCAGTAACAAAGGACAGACTAGGGCCATCGTCTTGTTCCACGGCAACTTTAAATGTCCACTGCGCCCAATAGAATATGCTGGCTGTGTTGAAAACTCCACAAAAAATAGAAAGCATAACCAGAGTGAATGCTAACATCAGCCATGTAGTGAGCGAAAATGGTGACGTAAATTTGTCGACAACGTTCATTTTTCCTGCAAGAGAATTATATTCTGTGAGTCCAAGTATAACCGAAAACCGCAATCCGTCAAATCGACTTCCAGAGGAGAGCAGTATACCCAGGTGGGAAATTCTTTCCATCTCAAATGTGGTTAAAATGCTTGGCTCAAGCATATTTAGGTTGGAGTTACTTATGTTTTGACGTCTTAAAAACATAGACTTCAGGCAGCTGAAATCACTATCTAGGTCACCTAATTTCTTGTTCCAACCGTCAAGAAGGTTTCTTGAACAGTGCAAGAATAAGTCATGATATTTGTCCCCAGCTATGCCGTACCCAAAGTCATCAAGTTTAAAGTACGGCATATGTACCAATGACGTGTTATCTGGAACAGTTTCTGTGAACATGACAGTACGGATATGTAAATGAGTTAATTTTATTACCTCCTGAAACTTGTAACAAGTCAAGCAAGAAGTCAGCCAAAGCACTTGTTCTGTGTTTGGAATCAATTGCGACTTCTTACGGTAATCTTTTATTACCAGAACCAGGAGTTTCGAAGATTGAAATAGTTTTGGCAACTGTGCATAAAACAAACTATACAGCCTTGTTTTCTTAGGAAATACAACAAATGATATGATTACATTGATGTTGATTGAGTGATAATTGTTTTGATGCGAGTGGAGTCCCCAAGATTTAGGGAATATATGAGATGTTAAGTTGTAACCTTTGAGGTTTGACTGAACAGGCTGTTTCCAAAGAGATAACTCATGACTTTGACTGAAGTCAATGATGAGAAGAGTACAAACCTGGATTCGTTTGATTGCATGAATCCAACTTTTATTCGATGATACGAAAGGTAGGCCAACATTGGAGTTAATGAGCTGAACGCACTGGGAACATACTGTTACAAGGAAATCAAAGTCCAGCTTGGGTTTAGATTTTGAAAATTTCACATTGTTTTGAGAAAAGTCTCTTTCATACAGGATAGTGCACTGGGAACTTGAAAACAGGTTGGGAAAGGATTGAAAAGAGTTGGACGGAAACACTGGATACTCCCAACTTTCCATTTCGATAACTGTTCAGGTAAATCTTACAATTTTCAATGAAAGGATTGATATTTTTTTGAAACTCGGCAATTATGGATCTTATGACATGTCTATTGGAATCCAGAAGTACTTCTATGGAAAAGTTGCTTTTAAGATTGATTTTACTTTGCCTTACTTTACGGTAATGATAATCAAGCACTTACACGGGCTTGTTAAGCGGAGAAAGAAAACAAACTCGAATTTATTTTAAGCAGGGCTGCAAGCGTGCTTTTGGGTTCCTAGAACTTTCACGACATTTTTTGTCTGTACAAAAACTATAACCGCTCTGAAGTACTTATAATGTTGAATAATTCAGTAGCTGCTTTGTTTCTGATATGAATTCGCCAAACTTTATACGTCACGAGAATGGCGAAACTATGACATATGAATGATGAGAGGCATACGTATCCACCGCACCGAATCACTCACACTTCATTTCATTCAATAAAGAGTAATCCTAACTTGGATGAAGAGTGGAAGATAATTTCTCCACATGTGTGTATTCCTTTTACCGTCACAAGTTGTATTTTTTATTGACATTACTTAAAATTACTTAAATTACAATTACTTAAATTACATTACTTAAAATTTTCAGGTGTTTGATTGAATTTTTTAGTAAGCAATTAGGAAGTACGTAAAAAGTGTGGTATTCACTTATAAAGCATTTGAATACTTTACTATCATTCAATAAGGGTGGAGAGCTTAATCACTATGAAAACAAAACTACCTATTGTCGTTATAACGGTTTGGTTGGTAAGAAATTCGATAGGAGATAGAAACTACAGTCAACAGTACAAAATCATGAAAATAATGCTTGGTTGGAGTCCGAGATGAGGCAACAAAGGTAAAAAACGGTTCACTCCACTTTACAGCCCACAGAGTCCACATGTGAAGCCTTGCCGTCACAGCTGCTTCGAGTTTGGTCTAGTCAAGTGTTTATAACGAGCAAAGAAACCTCAGCCTGAATTTAATTTTTTAAACAAAATTGCATTTATCGGACCTTACTTTTACCTTAATTTAACTTAACTTATCGGACCATACCAAAAGAGCATGGCAGTCTCTCGTTCTGCAAGTAAGGATCTTGCCGTCCAAGTTCGAAGGGATATCCTAACCCAAACCCCGTTTTATATTGAGGATGACCCTGCTCTTGGACTACATCTCTGTGCCAAACGACTTATCAAGTCAGGGGAGGTGCTGTACTCGGACCCTGCACTTATATCAGTTCCGTGCGCGACATTAGACGATGTGAGTTGGGATACTCCGTTGTGTCTTGGTTGTGCCGTGCTGATGTCAACTGATTCCCGGTGTTCCCAGTGTGACTGGCCTTTATGTGGTGATAACTGTCCTGGAAGGGCAAATCACTTGGATAACGAGTGCGGCATGTTTTGCAAGTATGGAAGTACGTTTCCGCCTGACGATGAGCATGTGAGCATAGCTATTTTGTACGCAGTTGTTCAGCTTATCAGGGGACTAAAAGTGTCCTCAAACGTATCAAAAGTACTGAGCACTCTGCAATGGAACGACAGTGACATTGATGTCCAAGGAATTATCAAGCTGCTCGGGTTTCCCGATGAATTTGGCAATGAGCTAGAGTGGAGGAGAAATCATGGAATATTTACCGTAAATACGCATTCGTCTACATTTAGCCACAATGAGGATTTACACTGCGTTCAGTGCCTGTTTCCACTCTACTCGTTTGTCAACCACTCTTGCTCTCCTAACTGTGAATGGGGGATATTTTACGAGGATGGCTTATTTAGTTTAAATCTTCGTCCCATTGTCGATATTTCCAGCGGTCAGATGATAACGATTTCATACATGCCAGAATGGAATACACTGGGAAACTACAGACGAGGAAGGAAGATCATGGACAACTTGAACTTCACTTGTGGCTGTGCGCGTTGTCTGGATTCCACGGAATTCGGAAGTTACTTCGATGCATTCATGTGCTTCCGCTGTGGAAATGGGTACATGGTTGTAAACCAAGTGGAATGGAAATGTGAATCATGTAAATACGAAGTGCCCATCGAGTTTGGCGTAAATTTGACGAAATTGATTTGGACAAAACTTCGGTCTATCAGAGAAGAGATACAAAACAATGAATGCAATGAAAGCAAAGTCGTTAGCGATTTGGAACGCTTTATGAAAATGCACTCAGGAACTTACCTGCATCCGAATCATAGTATACTAATGGAAGCAGAGTCAGCTCTGATTCGTCTTTATCAAGAAAAGAAAGAATGTCAGGAATTGGATCCCGGAGAAACAAAGAAACTGAAAGAGTTGGGTCAACATCTTATTCAGGTTTTTAGTAAGATTGGACCTGGTGCATCGAAGTTGAAAGGTAAGCTTTTGCTGCAAATTAGTTCAAAGCCACTAGTTTTCCATTCATTAAAACATTATGTGTTCGAATTTTTATCCTTTCTAGGTACCTAATTTGTGGAGAAGCTGACCTAATTATCAATTACTCCCTTTCAAATCTATGAGGGTTCACAATCAGCCCTTTTTGCCACCGCCCGTCAGTAACACGAGATCCTTTTCGCAACATCACAACCTAGCTAAACCAATGCGTTGTTGCGGAGGTTGTCCAAGTAATGTCATAAATGAATGTTTTAATGAAATTCTATCGCATTTTCGTGAATTTTAGCAGCTTATGAGCAACTTCATGGCAAACGCCCACTGTTTTTCTTTTCAGGTTTTTTTTTGGACCCGGAAAGTGTTTCTTAGCAGCTTTAGGAAACCTCCACATGGTATGCGTACAGTACATTATGAATGAGCAATGGGAACGCGGCTACCTTGCTAAAACCATTTGTGAAGCCATGTTCTATTTAAAAGAAGCTTCTAAATGCAGTCACCTACCACACGACCAGACACTAGTACATAAATGTTTCAATTCTTTAATTTCCGTACTCCATACAATAAAACTCCATGTCACATGTAAAGGCCATAAACTTGTCCTGGAAGAAAATAAGGCAACCTTAATTTTCCAATATGAAATAAAAATGCTGATTATTTTATAAATAAGTATGAATCATTAGCTTGTAAGCCCGATTCATTTGCATGAAGGGATGGACTAGAAAGTATTGCAAATGCCAACTATTGCAACCAATACACTAATTCTAACGACATTTTTGGGAAAAGTAAACAAGAGCGGAGGCTAAACTTTAATGCTCTTCATTTACATTCATTCTTAGTGTTAGAACAATAAGGTGATAGGTAAACTGATAAGGATCCTGTGGGCCTCTTGTTACTTTTTGACATTTCCAGAAGACTTTTTGATGACTGGGTAAACAGATACATATTTAAAACAATTATGAGCTACAAACCAACTGCTGTGCAATTTGTGCAAAAGCAGAACAACATTTATGTTTAAGCTGCAGACAATTGGACGAGCTGGAACATATCCGGTCGTTATTCCACAACTGGCCACAAACCAAGTTAATTTCTGTGTTGCGCATGTGTCTCGATTTGAAATTCATTTGGAAATCGGGTACGCGGATTGCTTTGCCAATAACAGAAAATGTTATGGTCACTAATGGAGACTAAAGACGAAACTTCCAGTTTCCTAAACGATTCTAGGTTTGTAACTTTTGCTTGATTTGAAGGGTATTTTTAAATGTTATACAAAATTGATGTTTTGATATTTTCTGTTATAAAAGCGACCGACCAATGTCACCTCTGCAGAGATATACTGCATAGTGGACAGAGTACATTTTGAGGGAGAATTCAAGTAATAGTAAATTATTCATTATTTCGTCGAGTGCGCAACAAACATGATGGAAGCGCAGACAAATCGATGTTTGGTTTTGTTTAGGGGCTTGTGCGGCACTGGTGTTCAGGCTTCCTCCTTCATACAGCACTTTTATTGTTGAAGCTAGTCGTCTTGGTTCCCATGAGAATTAGGTTTGGTATGAAAATCATCGGAAAAAATAAAATTTCTTGAGAAATGCTAACATTGTTTCTTTTTGTGTAATTCAGTTTTGAAACCGCGAATAAAAACTTTTGATGAACGTTTAAATCTAATTTTTAGACGTGTCTTTAATAGTCAAGACATAATTTCAGCCCTAGGGCCAGGAGCGTGTCTCAATTCCTGTATACTATTTCCTTACAAGATTTGATAATCAAAGTACAAAGCCCTATTGCATCTACATCGTTATCTCATTATAGGATAAAATGCTTAATTGGTTATATATACCAGCAAATCTTCTGTGTATGACCAGAAAACTACTCGAAAATTGAAAATACTGGATAAAATATGCTAATACTGAATACATGATGTCTGTACACAACTCAGCCTTTGAATATTTTGAACTATACTGCTACTTGTTCTCTTGTGTAAAAAGCGTGTTCACTTCGTAACTCAGTTGTTGAGTAATTCCGTCCGAAATACCTGTACCCATTAACATCCAGCGCAAATGCACCGTTTGTATTGGCAAACCACTTGTTGAACATTAAATTATCACTCATGAGCCCATCGAAACCAGCCACATAAAATCTTTCGAAGATATTCAAATAGGATTTCATCCGGACTGGCTTGACTTTCATCATATCCCGTAAGAACTTGTATCCCATAAAGCCCGGGGTAATCAGGGGGTGCAATTCAGATAGGCTCTGGGAGAGAAGTCATCAAACATGATTACGTGTCCGATATAAATTGGTTAAATATAGATAATTGACTCACGTCCAAATACGCAGAGACCAAAACATGGCTCGTTTCATCCATATGAAACACGCCAGGTATCATTATCCCTTCCAACAAATCCCGGAACAGTTTTGTCGACTCCTCCAAACTCGCTTGCATGCAAATATTGTACTCATCGTGAACGCCTAAGGCATGTCCTAAAACAGCCCATACGTGAATAAATCCGCGAAGCTCTTCTTCTCGAACGTGATTAATACCGAGCTGTTTTTGAAATAAAATGACCATCCCAGCGAACGACCATTGTGTCATTGCATGGCCAAACTGGCTAATAGGCACATTTCCATACTTGTACATAGGATACTTTCGTTGCTTATCTGGAATCGAAGAAGTTTCCAGATCATATTTAAAAGCTGACCAGAATCGGAGATCATTATAAATGCTGGATTTATCTTGCTCGAGGCGCTTCATCATTACTCTCCGATGTGTCTCCAAGTAATCTTTTTCCTTGAACTTGCGTAAAACCTTTAAAGATGCATCGATATGTCTACGACGAACTTGTTCCAGACTTTTCAATAGGATACTTTTTTCAGCAGGGATGTCCACTGAGTGCTGGTACCAAAGTACAACTTGTGCTGCTGTCGCAGTATATCTTTTTGATGCTCTCTCGCGAGTACTTGTTGAGCCAGTCGCTAGCAAAATCTCCTTCACGTCGGGCATAAAGTTGTCAAAAATTAACGCAAACAAATGGCTCACCCCTATCGCCCCCAGATTTTCTGTTGCAAACTTTTGGCCGATTCTAAAAAGCGTAAAATTGGCCCAGTCGGGAAATAGTTCGGACTCACTTTCAAAGATCACATTGCCAGATACATGACGGCCAGTTAGCAAATAATCAACTGCAAAAATAAACAGTTGATGTTTTCACAACCAGATTCAAGAAGGGTATCTTATGACAAACTTTTGTACGTTGTTACCTGTCAAGTTCGGGTTTAAGCATCCTGTCACGCAACCTTGATAAGTGTTCACAGGTCTACGCATTAACTGGAAGAAAAGATTTCTATTCCCCCCGGAGGAATAACTTAAACACTGCGTTAAAATCAAACTCGCTGAGAGCAAACATGAATTAAATGCTTTGTTAAAAGAAACATGAGTGGCACTTTTGCTAGGCTTTTGTAAAGAGCACATTTTATTTTACCAGTTAACCTCTTTCAAGGATTCTACTCTCTGACAAATCCGAAAACCTCTATGCATTCTGGAGCTGGAGATGAGGATGTGATCGTCCAGAGTCTAGAATGGATAATGTTATCTGATGATGTGTTACGACTATGATGTAATGTATGAATTTTTACCCTAGAGGTTACTGCAGAGCTTGTACAAGCTTTTTTGAAGTGATGTTGGTTTACTTGAGAAACTAGTTACCTGTTTGTTACCTTTTGCTACCTGAATCGCGAATCAAATAAAACTCGTAGTCATCTTGTGCTGATCATTATGTACTAACATGCATGCAACAGATACATTGTTTTCTAGTGTGCAACATTTTATGGAGTACTTTGTTAATATTACCTGAAGAACTAAAATAACATAAATTTGCCTGTTGACTGTAGTGAGTCCTTGATCAACCAAGTTAACACTGCCTGTACCATCAACGCACTTGAACTTGACAATGAGAAACAGTTAAGGATAACCAGTTATCCGTTGCGCATTCATTTGCATAAATATTTTGGGAAAACTCGGTCGTATACGATTGTTTTGCTTTAGCTTTGATGAAGCTGTACCGTATTTTCATCCATGTGTCGGTCAAAACTTGAAAACTTCAAAAGCCGAAGATGGTGGTCTAAAGTATTTACGCGTGGTTTCATGTTCATGTACTGCACTGCTTTTTTTGAACGAAGTATACTACCTTTATGGCAGGTGAGGAAGCTGATATTTTAATTGATACAGTGCATGCAATAACGTTCATTTTCTGATGCAAGAACAATGATGAATGAGCTATGCTCTAATATTAATTAACTTTGCTAGCATTTAAAGTGCATTCAAACGCTTTTAATAGGATACCGAATGGAAGTTCAGCCAAAACCCTTTCATTACACGTAATAGTTCAAAAATGGAACAAAATGAACCTGAAAATCAATAATTTTCTCAAAACTCGTGCACAACTACTAAAATAATGAATGACAGTAAACATATTAAAGCATAATGATAATTATGTTAACATCCTTTGTGTACTGGAAATTGCTTCTCCCAGTCAAACGTAATTCATTTCACCTGCACGCAAATGATGAAGTATGTGAGGGTAAATCGAAGTATCTGTTGGAAATAATATGGCTTACATTACTTACTTTCATTCAGTTCTTGATTTACCATGAAAATATTGGAGCTGTATTAAAATTCAATGCATTTAATTGCGTGAAAAATAATCTTACGTTGGCCGTAACTGCACTAGACAGGTTGAAAGTGCCGCTTCCCTTCATCACAACTTCATGAAGTTGGAGTTGGTCTCGTAAAACGTAAACAACCTGGTCACTCATGGTATCCTGTTGTCGTTGCTTCATCATAATCCACGCCCGATTTACCTGTTAAAATATATGGAGGAAAATTTGTCATTTCTAAGTGTTTACAATCATACTTCAGTTAAGTTCCCATATTGTAGGTACATTTTTACAGCTATCCACAGCGAAAAACAAAATTAAACTTGAGCACATCGAGAAAAAAAGAAGTCTTGCCAATCGCCACCACAATTGTGGAACTCGAGCTAATCCTGTCGTGAGCTCATTGTCGTTTCTGGTCCTTACAAATACTTCATCATAGCTTGTAGGATAATATAAGACAAGTTCCATCAAGTAAAAGGTCAAATGAGACCCGATAACTTTGTTTGTCATCCTTGATAAATTTAATAAGTTTTCGTATGAACTCAAAATTTCCGTTAGTTGTTTTTTTACGTGGTCTTCATTTAAAGAAATGCTCGATACCATGTTTGCGAAGGTTCTTGATCCTGACCAAAATGAAAATGTACACAGAAATATGAACAAATCGCAGAAAAAACTGATGATATGACGATAAAAGTATCCGATGCCTCCAGCAACTACAAGTAGTACGTGCCAGTAAATTTCAGGATTAAATTCGGCATCGAATTGCCCTGTGATTGTAAATGGTCTGATGAATAACATGTATCGTGAAGAATCAAATAAAGTTTGAGTGAAACTTGATTGATTGGTGGATTGGTGGTTAACTGCTAGCTTTATTTTGGTTCCTGTGACAGTTGAGGTAATTGCTGTGGCGAAGAATAATCCGCAGAGTGCAATTGTAACAAGTTTGGTTTGCACTGGAGCTTTGGCCGATTGTTCAGCGATTAAGATTTGTGTAGATATTTTCGCAAAATTAGACGAATTAAACCAAAGTTGTTTCATAAAAATTGCCCTCAGAAGAAACGAAATGAGAGAGACACAACGGGAATAGTAGGAAGGTGAATGGCTGAGCTCAACATGGAGAGTTTTTCGAAAATTCGATAAAACCCAGAAAAAACCCAAAATGGTAAAAATTGCAGAGATTAGCTTTTGAGGAAGAAATGTTTTCACCATAAATCCATGCTTATCTCCTTTTTTCTTTAAATAGAATGGGGAAAGACAGATAAAGAAGGAAAATTTCAAAAATGTTGGTAGAATATTTGCTGAGAACATTTCTGTCTGTATACTACGCTTTGAATGACGAAACTGTAATTTGTTTTCTAAATTCTGAAGCGCTGTGGCTGTACTGTCAAAGTGAGCATGCACTTCAGTGCTGAAGTGGGTTAAAGGTGTGGCATGAAAAACTTTTATTGTGTATTGTATTGGATTTGTCAAAAAAGTAACAAGGTTTTCTCTAGCTTTAATTATGTTGCCTACTGCCTCAAACTGTAGGCCTTCAAATATTTGGATTCTAAAATAGTATTTAAATCAGAGATGTTTTCCATAAATGTCAACCCAAAAGATCTAATTGATCTAATTCATTCAATCGAAATCGAAAGAATGTTTGGAACAAACGGCTTGAGAAAGTATAGAGCCGAGTAGGAGGTGACCTACGTTGGTTTGTGGTGTGGCCCAGACCTCGATGCACTCTACACGACTCAACTTCCAGCAGTCGACGATCTCAGGGTTGCGGTTGGCCAGCTCTAATTGTGGTCCCAATTCCGAATTTTCAACGCGACTTTGGAATGTCTAAGCTGGGGTCCAATAGCTAGCTTTCATATCTGGACTAGCATGTAATGTAGCGGAAAAGCCACGAAAATTTAAATGCAAGGGCGTCGGACACATAACCAACCAATCCTATGTGCAGGTTAGGTTGACTAAGGAACGAATTAGACATTTTCGTTTTTCCATTAGCCAGCTTCATGTCACCTACTGCAAGCGACTATATATGGTGGACAAGGCGACGTGACAAATATGTTGTCATTAATTAAATTGGAGAGAAAGTAATCTCCTGAAGGAATAATAAAATTGACAATCCCTTCAGCTAATTTCCAGAGCCTACCAACAAGGCCAGGTCAGCGGCGACTATGGACTTGTTTTGCTAAGTTTTCATTATGACACTGATACACAGTTTATTATGTATTTATCATTTTTGCTTCTACTAGAATTCGTACGCATCGAAGTTGTTTTCATTAAAAAAGGTGACATTTTCCTAACCAACAGTTATACTAATACCAACGGTTGGACATGGCTTTCACTTGCACGCATATGATGAAGTAGGTGATCGAGAACCGCATGACCTGTAATTAATTAGCCCATTAGGTTTTAGCCTACAATACTGATCTTTAAAAATTATTTACTAATCTTCTTACATTTCCAAACACTGCATAAGTGACATTATACTTCTGGCCTCCTTTCATACTTATTTCATTGGTGGTTAGATGGTCCTTCAGTACAACCATCTTTTGAGATTGAACGTTTTCTTGAATCTCTTTCCGTGATATTAGCTTAGATAGGAGTCGCATCTGAAAAAAAGCCATTAAATGGAATTAGTATTATATATAATTCATAATGTTTTTCTTTGCTTTACATTTTGATTCCCTTCCGATGCAAAACAGAGAACGGATATGGTTCCAATGGAGAAGAAAACTACCCTAGTAATTTTCAAAGCAAGGACGAAACCCTCCAAAACTATGCTCTTCCTCACAATAACATCATCATAACTGATTGAAAAGTGAAGTATTGTCTCAAGCAAAAACCAAGTTATATTTGCCCCTGACAAATAATTAGTTAAGCGAGTTACGTTGAGTACTGCCTCATATAAAGAGAGCGTTTCCTTGATTAGTTCTTTCCTCATTTCCTCATCAAAAGCCTTACGTCCTTTTGCTTCAATGTCCCTCATCAACCCAGCGAAAGATTTTGTGACCAACCAAAATGTTAGCGCAAGAGTGAAAGCGTAAAAATCCCCGTAGAAAATTTGTAGCTGATGGTGAAAATAGCCAATACTCGCTACAGAAATCAAAAGCAAGTCCCATGGAGAATTCCCATCAAATGGCCTGTTTATGTTTGACTCATTGAAGAATAGCATGTAGCGAGCAGATTCGAATAATTTTTGTTGCCATGTTGAATTTGTGTTGTGACTGGCTGGATTTAGGACTAAATAGTGTCCTGTTCCGGTAGATATGACTGCCCAGCTTGTGTACGCAGTGCAGACGAAAAAAGTTACGATAGGATTTGCCAGAATGCTCCTAGCAGGAATCTTTGCGTTGTCAAGAAAGTAATTTGTTAATCGTTTGACGTCTGATTGATTGAACCAAAACCGCTTGGTTGAAGCTAAACGAAGTGCAAACCCAAATAAAAGTAAAGCACATGTAAAGTAGGAGGGAACGTGGGTTACACCACCGTGAAAAGATTTCCTCAAAACTCCAATGAACCAAAACATAGTGAAGAAATTGCATACGCTACATAATATCTTTTGCAAAGTGAAGGATTTTATTATGTAAAAAGGTTTGGTCTCGCTTTTGGAAAGTTGTAAATAAAATGGGCAAATTGCGAGACAAAATGATGCCTTGTAAAATAAAGGCATCATTGAACTCACATAGGAGTGTCCACTATGTCCGAACATTTTCAAAGAAAGTATGGATGAGGAGCTTCGTTCATTTGACTCACAAGAAGATTTTTGTTTAAATTTGATGATTACCCTAATGACAAATGAGATAACTGTCTAACGCAAAATAATATTATTCATGTTTGATCAACATATTCACTCCTTTAAAATAATGCATTGGACCTAATAGTAGTGCATTTCAATTTCATACATGGTTTGACTGTTTTTTATGGAATTGTTGTCATAACGAGCAGTTATGCAAACACCATTTTTTAAATTGTCGGTGAAGATATTATGACGTCGTTCCTAAAGGAAGCGTGTATAGCTTTTTGTTGTTGTCACCTTCGAAATTCAAGACGGACAAACTAAGAGGGTTTTCTTCAAACAAGGTCATGTTTTCTACATAGTGAATGACTCTTGAATAAAATTCAAGTATTCATCTTAAAATAGAAACCCAACTGTAACGTGTGTGGAAAAATGACGTATTTGTTCTATTCATACCAGTCAGTTCGTAACTAACACATTTCACGTAACCCAGTTCTTTAATTATACACGCTCGCTATGGAAATATTTCAAACCACTTTGATTCATGTTATTCCTATAAATGATTTAAACAAGCTGAAGACAACTACTCCCATTAAAGAAGTTGCCACAGGACCACAATCTCCAGACGTTTCTATGCAACCAAAAACTCCGAATTTTCCTTTGCTAATTCTTATAAAAGGTTATCTGGATTTTTGCTACCTGTTCCTCCAGTCCCCTTTCCATTTACACGCTTTAGAGAATCTCAAGGCTATCTACTGGATTCCGCAAAAGACTATTTCCTTAATAGTTTTACTGCCTGGTCTGCTATTTCATTTGAAAGAAATAAGAACAAGTATTCCTATCAATGTGCACAGTCCGTCTGCTTATTTTTCTGAAGGACTTTGTCTCGTTCGCTTACTTTTTACTACTTTCTCCATCAAAAAGTTTTGGCTGAATCAAAAAGATTTTATGGCTCTCATTCAAATTTTGGCCAACAACTTTGGAAACTTGTTCAACCATTATTCTTGCAGGGACACAATGTTTATATGCTTGAAATGGATGATCAGATTATTATTCGGTGTAATTGCAGCCCTCACGCTCTTGTGCGGTGGGGTAACAATCTTTCAGCATGGGGAGAACTGGCTTGAACATTTGTTTGCAGAGTCAAAAGTCGCGTTGTTCATTGTTGACGATGAGAAGTCGCCTCAACGCTTTTCTGACTATGTCATTACGGTAGTTGGGGCCGCAGGAATATTTCAAGGATACATATCTTGGTTCTGTTGCAACTTGTTCCTATTCATTCCCATTCTCATCCTATGGCTTGCCGTGACTTCATTCATCACTGATTTGAAGTCTCGAGTGGCCGAGCAAAACGAGAATATTCCTGCGGACGAACAGCTCATTAGATTTTTTACAACGGAACCCTGGAACGAAAATGACTTTTCTTCTGGAAAAGCGCTGATGGATAAGTGGGACGAGGATTTTAGCAGTCTTCAAGAATTATCTGGAGCCATCAACAAACTCGTTGAGACGTCTTTTACATTTTATATCCTGGATTACATATTATATTACTCTATATTTTTCCATCAAGTTGATGAAATTCAAACGGGGCAATTTGAGACTACAAGTTTCTTAAATGTTGTCATCAAAATGTTATCAAATTTAGTTATTTTATGGCTTGCTGCAGACATCCCTCACCAAATCAAATGGGTAAAAGTTTGGTACATGTTGGCCATGGGAAATAAAGATCCATCAGCGAAAAGCATTTCGACTGATCATCTCGCAACAATTTTCGACGAGGTAAATAGATGCTCAATTGGGATTAAATGCAGCGGAATCTGTACTGTTACTTATGGACTTATTGCAAACGTATGTAGATTTTTGCTTCATTTTGCAACAAAAAACAGAGAAAATATCTACATTAATTCGTAAAATTTTATTGTGTCTGATTTCAGGTTGTCGGAATGACAGTTACTTTCTTCACTATTTGCTTGCAAGCGTACACCATGCAAAAACAGGAAACTGGAGAAGTTCCTTCTCAAGTATAAATTACATATTGGAAAATGCTTACTTCGGTAATTGCAAATACGTGCCTACTCTACCATGTCATTAAGTTAAATGCAAGTATCGATACACGTTGTTTGTATTGATCTACGTTTGAATCACTTTAGCGATTCTAGCACGGTAAGAAATTTAAAAAATTAGATTGAATGGCATGGAATTATTATCTGACAATGAGGTGACATTTGAAGGCGTTGAATAGAAAACGTAAACTTACAACTTAAATGTATTAACAGAATGTAAAATAATACACTTTGCCGCGTGCGCTTTTATTTATGTATTTCTAAATATTAGTTTGTAGTAAGACCACTATAATTTGAAACAAATCAACAAAAGACATACTTCGTTTCATTATACTTTGCATTTACACGTGTTACTATGTGTATGTATTGTCTAACAAAAAGTAACGTCTTAACAAATCGAAAATTTGACTCAGTGAATCTGCCACAACCGCATTCCAAGGCTTTAGTCACGTTTTGTGAACTCATTCCATAAGATGAAGCTGCTTCGCCTTCTTAATTTATTGGTGGAAAGCATGCGAATGCATTTCCTTGTTACTCTTATTGCTATAAGTACAACTTTCACTTCCTCACAATCGCCTCACTGGCTAGCTAGTATTGGCAAAGGCTGTCACTACTACATGTTCGAACCGTCAGATAACCTTTTCCACTTTTTAAAAACAAAGGAAGGCCCGATTTCAAGATACGTTGTGTCGAGATTTTTCTTAAGAAGTCTGTGGCCAAATAATACACGCTATTTGCATGGAACCGTAATAATCATTCCGAACGGGAATTCGATTACGATGTACGATTCGAAATTTGTGAACATATTTTGGCAACTTATGGGTCGCACCACGACACTTTTGTTGATATTCACATTTTCAATTTATCATGATAACTTTGATGACCAGAGTGTGTGCTCCTTTAGCTCTAAAAAGTCTATGAATTACCCTAGTGAATTCTGCAGCATGTACAACATGGTTGTCAACACACCAGCATTAAAAGTGATCGTAGAACTAAGTCAATTCTCGCAATCTTTGAGAATTATTTGTAACAATTATTGCCTTGCGGGCGGCAGTGCACTTAATGTCAACTGGAGGAGGGTTTTAAAAATTCATAAATATAACTTCCGGCTAGCGAATGGTAAACTCATTCCGGCGTTTGTACCACACATAGCGGATGCACTTTATTGGGAAACAAGAACCAAACAGTTCATGTGTGAGCTAATTTTTATGCGAAGAAAGTACAAAGATTTGAAAGATTTCAAATACTGTTGGGGAAAGCAAATGTTGGCGATTGAAATATCAAAGGTACATAATTTTACTTTTGAACAACACAAGACGCGATCCTATGAGGAAAATTACATTTTGTTTGATTATAAAGGGAAAGAACAAGAAGCTCTAGGTGGGATATACTTACAGTACTATTCTGGTTACAGCTATTTTTACTGCTTCTATAATCCTAAAATCGTCCACGGCATCTTTGAGACAAAGGTTTGGATCCAACCTGCAACAACATTAGTTTGGATGATGTGCATTCTCTCAGGAGTAACGTGTTGTGTATTGTTAGTTCTCGGGAGTAGACTTCGTTTGCAATATTTTAGTAAGCTCGTAAAATTTACAGCAGTGCTTGGGTTTGTTTTCCTCACTTCTCGGTATGAAAATGAGCTGACGAGTTTGGTCACTGTTGAAGAGAAGCTTCAGCCATTTTCAACAATGAAGCAGCTTCTGGCCGCAGGGTACGGAACTAATGGAAAGACGGCAAGTTACGAGGATACTCTTAAAAAGAAGCTTGCTTGGCAAAGCCAAACACGATGGAATTATTGGTACCTGGCAAAGAATCGGAGGGATTATAAACGAAGGTTTGGTTTGAATGTTGAATGTTTCCATGTTTTGGAAGAGGTTGATGCAGAGCCTTGGTTTTTAGTTGTGTACACTATGAATAGTTATTGGGTGATGAGGACAGTTGAACGCGTGAGAGAAGCTGGCTTGTTGGATCAATGGAATGAAATGGCTCAATACGCAGAAACTGTTTTAGAACGGGAAGCCTACCAAACATCGGTGCGAAGCAGTCAACCAGATTTGATTGTAAATAGAGAGTTACTAATTATTTATCTTGTAATATCAGGGTTACATGCTGTTGCTATGCTAATTTTTTTCATAGAACTGGCGAAAAGGTTAGGTAGGTTCAACTAGGTTGGAGTAGCAAAGATGTATACAGAATTCTGCACTCGATTTTATTAAATTACAAGTTTAACGGAAGTTTTTGAAATAACGTTTAAATTGCTAATAGAATGTGATGAACAATATTTTACAAATTGTTAGAGCGCTAAAATAATTATTTCGGTTTAGTTAAAAAATATTGCGCAATTCATTACTTTAGTCATGCAATCTATAATCAATGAAAGTACAAAGGACAAAATAACAATACATTCTTTTGGCTTTCTGTTAAAAAATAAAAAAAATAATTTGTAGCGAAAGACAAAGCAGAACAATAAAGAACAAGAAGACGTGCCGATAATGAAAAAAGAACACAATGAAAAGTAAAAATTACAATAACCGGAGGAGAAATAAATATTAACTCCCTCAGTTGAATAGAAAAACTCTCAATATGAGGTTCGTAATAATATATCGCATACCCTGTGTACATGGTAAAGAAAGAGGGTTGACCCGTGGATCCGGCCCTAAACTTTCAACAATCGTGCTGGAAAGCAAGGCTCTTCCAAGGAACCCGCGAAGTGCTCCATCGAGCTCTGTCAAAATGTAAACAAGGATGAACACGTAAGCCTCTGCTGGAACCAGCCCATAAAACCGATTGATTGGATTGCAATATTGGTCGAGTGATACTGATTGTAGCATGTCGACATATGGACAAACTCAACCAGCCCGTTGCACCACGAACTCTTGAAGTAGCGAAAGTGATACCATGTACTTTCCATGTTCATAATGTACATAAAATTGTACTCAAAATGTACAATAAAAACTTTTCCCGTTTATGAAGCGTTATCGTCAACATTCGTCACCTGGTAACTCGTCAACGTCACAGAATTAGACACAAGTCCTTGAAACAAAACTGATGTACTTAATGCGTACTATCGTAATGTACAATAGAACTTTTTGCCCATTTACAAAGCATTTTCGTCAACTTTCTTCACCCCATAACTCGTGAAGGTGACCACATGACAACTTGGAACTTTGTCAGGAAGAGCCTTGTCTAGTCAGTTCTGAAAAATATGAACCTTATTCTCTATTTACTTCCGAAGTTTTAAGACATACAGACAGACAGAAGAGACGATCTTATAAAGCAGTTTTGGTACTTAATATAACTTGCAAAACTTGCATGTGATAATTCATCAACTTTCGAAGCGTTTAATTTTAAAAGAGAATACGACTGGCACATCCCCATCGTTAAATATTTAAAGCCTTGATCGATGTAATCTGAAAAACATACAAAAACAATATTTTGTTTACAGTAAATGATAGTATTACTCACAGCAAATGATATAGTATTAGTTACAATGATAGTTGAACGGTTAAACTCGTAAACTGTTTTGGCCTCACCATACACCATAGTACCATAGTACTCCGGAACATTTTCTTTTTCTTCGGACAGAGCTTGACCCTGGAGAATGGGAAGAAAGAACTTCAATTTGTCCACTGAATGGTTTTAGCATCATCGCGTTCATTTCCAGAACATGGAGAGATTCGCAATCAGTATTTGTTTGCTAAATTTTATAGAGAAATCCACAGAAGCTAGTATTCCTTCCGTAATATTTCCAGATGTTCTGCTGAATAGAACAAGTGACAAATCAAGTTTTCAGGACTTAACTGAAAATTTCCAACTATTTTTTAGCTATGAAGGGACAAATCTATCGCCTCAATATGTCCTATCGCCATCTCACAATGAAAGCATTTTCCCGAGTGGCCTACATTTTAACACACACACGATGGTGATCAGTGTATTTATTGAAAAAGTTAGTAAATCGTTTTGGCGCATATTCAGGAAACTTATGTTGCGCAGCAATACTCTATTAGTTTTACTTACAAATTCTCAGCATGTGAGTGCCAATGTTCCAGAACATAAACAACTATGTTCAGCACAGACTCTTGAAAGTCTTTTGGATGGCCAGTGCAATGTTCACAACGAGATTATGAATTCTCCAGCACTGAAAGTACTTTATGCATTATCTCAAAAACCTACTTTCCGAATAGTTTGTAACAAGCACTGCGCTTTAAATCCAGGCAGCATTGACTTCACCCTCACACTTTTAGAAAATCATAAGAAGTACTTTAGATTACGGAATCGTCAATCAATTCAGTTACGTGTTCCTCATGTAGGCAATGGATTTAACGAGCAAGCTAGTACGCAAATGTTTTTGTGTGATATAATTTTTGAGAAAAGAAACTATTCTCTTTTAGAGCAGGCGAAATACTGCTGGGGAAAACAAATGTTAGCTGTTGAAATATCGAAAATGCACAACCTCACATTCAAGAAATGGGATAAGGACTTATACGAGGAAAAAATTGAGTTTGATGTCCACGGTAATGGGTCATTACAATACGCATGGTTAGAAGGAACACATCTCCAATACTACACAGGACAAACATTCTTTTACTGCTTTTACAGTAATGGTATACATGGAAGCAGTACTATTCCGTATTTAGTTTGGATTGAACCCATGAGTCCACTAGTCTGGATATTGTGCATTCTTTCTGGAGGGTTATGTTGGATGATATTTTCCCTAGGAACCCGATTCAAAACTAGACGTTCTGTAAATATAATAAAAATTGCTTTTCTATTTGGATCAATGTTTCTTCAATGTCGGTACGAAGAGGAAGTGACAAGCTTGGTAACAGTTGAAGAGGAATTAAAACCATTTGAAACACTGGAGCAGATGCTCCAAGCTGGTTTTAAAAAGAATGGATTGTATGCATCGCATGAGGACACTCTTATGAAGAAACTTGCGTGGTCAAAGCAGGCGCGCTGGAAGTATTGGTACTTGGTCAAGTATAGGAAAGAATATAAAGAGAAGTTTGGATTGGATGCAGAATGCTTCAATGTCAAAGAAGAAGTCGACGCGAAACCCTGGTTCTTAGTTATGAACACAATGAGCCGGATATGGATGATGAAAACGGTACAGATGATTCGGGAGTCTGGTCTGATGAACCAATGGAATAAAATGGCCCAATACTCGGAAAAAAACTTTCTAAGAGACCTTTATCAAGAGCCAGAGCAAGAGCGGGAGGCGGACTTTATTAGGAACCGAAAGCTATATTCCATTTACATAATAGTTCTATGGTTGTTTTGCGTTGCTATTTTTATGAATTTCCTTGAAAACGTTACGCACAAATTCAACAAAGCATTTAAATTTAAGAAAAATGAGAAGTTACCTGGGATTTTAGTCCCCTCACCTGCTGAAGTCACAAAAGTATTTGTATTGAGTAACAAAAGCTTAGAAGCCGAATCGTTTACTAATCAATGAAACTATGTGTATACGTAGTATACGTGACTAAATAATTTTCATTCCTTCATTCAGGGTTCATTGTCATAAACGCTAAAAAGTACAACTACTCAAACCTGGCGAAATTCAGCATTTCGTGGTTGGTATGTATCGAATGTACACTATAATCGCTATACTCATGATTAATTTTAGCTGTTATAACATCGGACCCTGGTAACATAACGATATAATGGGGCATTCACTTTATCGTCATTGCAAAATTTTTGACGATCGGTTCGCATTGTGATGACTACAAGTATGAACAATACGGACGGGAATGTTTTTACTTCAATTTTTTTCGTATTGCCTGCTTAATAATTATTTCAATCTGCTGATAAAAAAACTAACCAGTATTGCTGGGCGTTCATACTTTAACACACATGGAACTAAATGTGAGCATTTTACCTAAATTCCTTCCACCTTGAGTCAAGGGTTTTGGCTTTAGATTTTGTTCAGGTAATGTTTCGTGATAAGTTATAATGAGAGAAATTCGCATACAGAATGATACTCATAATGTACCTGCTGTTTCTATCAGTGGCAGGGATAAAAACTTCTAAACAAGTGGAAAGACTCCCGTTGAACGTTCGGGTATGTCCTGCGACAGTTCACTTCGTGAGATACACTTTTCTAAGAAAAGAATTAAAAAATGAGAAACTTTCGAAACACTGTTGACCTGATTTTGTTTTCGTTGGCCATAACCTGGTTTGAAATTGTTGCGGAAAAAACTCCGAAGCGAAGTCGGACATTAATCTGAGCGACTTTTTAAACAGCCTCTTGCGTTCAAGATTAAGTGTATGCTCAATAGTAGATATTTGGAGCAAAGCTTTCGATGTGACCTTCCCTCCTACACAGTTCCAGACCTGTACAATTACTAACTCCAAGACGTCCTATTTGCGAGAACAGACAAATTTTATATATATTTAAATAGGCAGAGTACAACGTACAACAAGCTCTCAATGGATTGGAAGTTTCAGCTCAAGCTACTCAAAACTACCTACCAACAAGTTCAGACCTTAATGTAAGCTAGTTCTTATTCTCTTTTCAACTGCTCAAACACCCCATAGTTTTATCGAAAGCTCCAGTTTTCTTCGAAAGGATAAAGACTATTTCATTATTTTCTCGAGCAGTTTACATTATTCAAACAGGATTATAGGCACTGAACCTATTGCATCGTAAGTTCGTCACAAACTTGGGATCATGGTTGGTAGGACGATTCACTCTGTGAGCTATCTTCGAACAACGTGTTATTACTGTGGTGGCAACGGCAAGTCTTCGCAAATTATACCCATTCAAGCACCGTGTTTCACCGACAATTTCGACGCGATCCTTTGTCCCGACTATTTAACTAATTTTAACGGAAAGATATTTATATTCAGCTGCATCATCGTCAATCCAGGGTCGGTGGACGTTCGTAAAGACAACCAAGGAAAATGGAGTCTAATTCGCGGCATAGAAAAATTCACCGCCGTCCATCTCATGGCAAAATACAACTTTTCATCAAAATACGTACCAGCTTCAGGCGTGGAATACCTCTCAAAAATGGAACATGAACTGGTGTCGTTGGTAATGTGGCGTATGGCGTAGCTGACCTCGGTCAAATTATAAGACAATCTTATTTATTGTACTGAAGTTGTCGACTTCTCACTTCCTATTCGGTACACAACTTTCACTTTTGTTACCGGAATACCCCAACCCCATTATTCTTTGCAGGCAATCTACCATCCGTTGCAGCCTTCAGCCTGGTTGGCGTTAGCTATCTCTTTTGCTTTCACAATTGTGGCTTTACATTTAATTTCTAATATTGATGAAAAAATTATCAGGGGTGACAACTCGGGGAAATCGTTAGGAACAATAAGATCCCACATGTTTTCAACTTTTCTCGAACAAAACAAAAAAGAATTTGAGTCCTCCCATATGACACGCACATTGATATCATTTTGGATGCTACACATCATGATTGTCAATACCGCCTACAGATCCAAACTAATGTCTCTGTTAACTTTCCCCATGATGGGCAGACATCCCCAGGCATTCAAAGACCTGGCAGAAACAAGCCATGAGCATTAAATTACACTGCAATACAAGAAAGGAGTGATTTACAACATTCTCAAATCCAGCTCAAACTCAACCTTTCAAACTATATTTTAGCGGATGGACCTTGAAGTTGATCCTGTAAAAAGCCTAAAATACGCTATTGGAACGACGAAGTATACCTGTATGATGTACTTATATAGCGTCGTGAGCGATCATACCTTCAAGAAGAATTTCAGTGATTCTCAAGGTTACATTCCGTTAGTGACGGCTCCTGATTTCACAACGTTTTCACCATTTGGTTATTATTTCCAAAGAGAACGTCATTCAAGGATAAGTTTGACGGGGTGCTTGCAGTTGCATCAGCAATGGGTTTGGTTATTAAATGGGAAGGATTGGACGACAGAATTGTTCAAGAGGAGAGAAAGGCTTGGGAGAAAGCAGAACATAGAAAGAGCGTACGCTACGAGATTCTCGATAGGAATAAGCCTTTAAAAATGGAAAATCTTCAAGGAACATTTTATCTTTTGACTGTGGGAATTCTACTGTCTTTTATGACTGCCGGGCATGAGCACTTGAAGCGGATTAATTGAGAGGGTATTAGGACCAAAGTATTCGGTATTATAGTTAGAATCTCAACATATGTTGCTTGTATGTGGAATATTAAACGAAAATTTAAACCATTCAATACAGTAGTGCGTTTTTTTCTCCACTCGCCAGCAAGCTTTAGGAAGGAGATCAGAATCCGAATCTAAAAATAAGCGCGCTTCAAGGGAACAATACGAATCATAATTAAATGAACTCACGCAAATCAGTTTTGTGTAACTTTCCCTATCCCATGCCCAAATCACGAGGAGCTCATGGGCTCTTTTCTAAATATCTCGTCAGAAAAACGATATTGATGGCATTTTTACACTAATATGCGAGGACGCCTACTTAGAAATGAAATGGTTTACTCGCTTTCATGTTATTTTCTATAGCTTCGGCTTCAGTGCCGTTTCTATTCAACGCATGAACTCTTTGTTTCCATGATAACGAGCTACACTTTTAGCTCAAAAACCACTCTACCAAACATACTGACAAAAGATGACCTTTAAAAAAAGACATGGGTTTCGAATCCCAACTAAAATAATATCAATTCGTTTGACAGTTGAAAAGCATTTGAAAGCTATGTGGAGAAAGTATTTTTTTTTATCAAGTGTGGGAAAGCCTTTCTCGTCGTCTGTGTGCTGTGTAGGCTGATAAAAACCTCATAAACGTGTCGCATTGAGTGCTCAAGTTTACAGAACTTGTGATCCGTGAGTGACATAAAAAGAAACCCAGTCTTGTCGAACTTTCACTTGAATAGTAATTTTTATTTGAGTGGATCGGACATGTGTTCTTTACATCTAGTACACGTGACGATAAACTGGTCGAGGGACTTTTGTTTCTGACCTCATTAAA
Source organism: Akabosia matsudoensis (assembly GCA_019593645.1). Taxonomy (NCBI): domain Eukaryota; kingdom Metazoa; phylum Arthropoda; class Collembola; order Entomobryomorpha; family Paronellidae; genus Akabosia; species Akabosia matsudoensis. Next base: position 30,396 of record VICI01000619.1, read on the forward strand.
ATACATTCGTACGCAGAGAAAGAACCCTGAACTTGAGCCTGTAATGTAGAAGAACATGAGACGATGATAGTGTAGAATTACTCAAGTGTGTGCTCAACAGATTTGATACTTGAAAGAAATCCGAATGTATGCTTTCAAGAATAACTTCAAACAAAAAAAAGAGCGATGATATTGATAGATATTTCGTATTTCTCATGATAGGGTGACGATGTCGGCATGAAGTTTTCACATGATATTTTTGATGCGCGTAGGCAGTGTAGATCTTTCAGGATCGTTTTCATTTCGGGTTCCGGAAAGCATCATTATTGCTGAAGGGTATCCTTAAAATAGTGCTTACACGACTCTTTGTGCTTATATAATTATAAGCATTATATTACGTATTTTATTTTCACATAGGTATTGTTCAGGTTTGAATATATGTACAACGTGCAAATATGTACAGCAATATGTAAATGATTGATTGATTTTATTTATTTGCAAACGTTCGCATTTGCGTCACCAACTCATTATTTTCTCAATTCGGAAACCAACTATAAAATTCTTCTTACGTTCGCATCAAATAACAAATGAATTATAACTATCATTCAAATTATTTACAATCAATCATCAAATTTACAAGCTTGAGATCATTTCAGGTCAGCTTTGTCACTCTGATAAAATCTACTCTTCCACAGGCTTTATTGAAGGGTCAGTTCTGATTCCTGGATCTATTAATTCTTGGTATAGGTCAGACTTAAGAAATCTAAAATACCCCCCTCCCTCGATAATAACTTGTATCCTCTTTTGAGCTTGGTCAAATGTTGAGTGGGATGGATTCAATATTGCAGCAGCTAGATTGCACTTCGTTTTGGAATCCAGATTAACTTCTTTTGGAGCTTGGCTTGTTATAAAGTCAGCAAAAATTTGATTGGCCTTAGCAGCTAATTTGTTTTCTCTACATTTCCGATAGTCTTCCACAGCCAGCCAAAATTCAATATTTTCTTCGCTGTACTCACGTACCATAAACGCTCTGAACAGAGCTTGTCCGTCTAAAGATCAGGATTAAAAACTGTCACAAGATACTGCCTATAAAAGTTTACATTAATTGAAGGATTTTTAAAAAAAAGTGAACATAGTCATACATTTTGAACTCATCAAAACTGGAAAGGACTGCGACCATGTGTCAGCTTCTTCAGGTGAAGGTCTCACAGGACTTGTTTCCTTTGAGCTCCTTCTCTTCAAAAACTCCAATTTTAACTTGACGTCAGATCCCCTGCAAAGCGGAAACGAAAACTTAGGAAACGTACGTATGCGAAATAAAATTATGGTATTTTACCTTTTAAGAAGTTGCTTTATTGTTCCTTTCTGTGGAGCACAATCTGAAGAAGCCATGTTGTGACTCACTTAAGTGTGACACTTGATAACATAAACTGTCATCCAAATGTAATCGGCTCTTTTTTGTCCTAAAATTTTTAACAGTGAGTCTAAGAAGTCACTTCCTATACGTCAATGTTTTGTAATACTTCCAAATTCAGTATGTACAAATGAAGTGTGATGAATCACGATTTCTTCCTACAGCATTGCTAAAACTTGCCTTGTCTCCTCAACGAGAAACAACGAAATGAGGCAGAATCTGGCCAGCTTGCCAGATCTCATCCGAAGACTGAATGAAGATTCTACTGTTGCTTCTCCGGTAGATATCTTCTTTATTCCTCTCAGGACGGAAGACTACATTGTGCGTTCATATTCAAGCTGAAATCAAATGAACCCGGAAAATGCATGTAAAAAGTTCAAAATGATTCCAGATTCCAGTTATCGGATAGATTTCTCCGTTTATGCATATTAAACATCTGTATCCGAATAAAACTCCTAACCTTCCTAAAGCAAAGTGTTTTTAAAAACGTGCCCGACATTTTGCTGAGTGTTGGTTGCATTTCTTCTACCATGTTCGAAGGAGCAGTCCAATAATGAAAACATGTTACATTTTGCATCTGCGTCATCATTAAAATCCCACACATTCAGAAAAAAACTACTATATCAACTGTGTACCTATTAGGAACCATGACCTACGAGTGTAGTTGTTTTAACGTTAAAAATATAGCAAGCACCGGTTGACTTTAAAACATCAGATGAATAGAGGCTAACGAACTTGTTATGCGTATCGTTCAGAATCATTGGTTTAGGAAAACATGTTTGACTGAGATTGGGACAGATCACAATAAGGATCTCTCCTACGTTTTACCAAAATTTTGACACAAAAGTTGTAAATGTTTATGCGATATTGTATTGAAAATAACTTACACTGGGTGGATCTCCAAATATAAACCATGACCTAACACCAGTGCTTTAAAATGTGGCAGTGAAGAAAGTGATCAACATCATCACAGCCATAACTACAAACCGCTGTTTTGATAGTAGGACACTGGTAGCTTGTTTTCATGTTCTGCTCCTAAAACTCCATGCACCATGGGATTGGGAATGAACGTTCAATGATGTAAATGTGTTGTTTCAAAGATTATGCGCTGACCATCTACTTTCTTCAAACCCAATGTATGCAGGTTATAAGATTTTTTGAATTACATCCAATATTTTGTGATCAACAGGGAGGGAATAAGAAGTAAGGCCAAATCGAACTATCTGGCAGCAGCTAATGACATTTTTTTTTAAATAACGATCAGGTTTGATACATTGTTTATCTGAAACAGCAAAACTTCGGAGTGGTTTTGGCTTCTAGCCTAATGGCCAATAGGAAATACTAGCGAGCGAAACAGCAATGGGTAATGCACAGAGAACAGTATCCGACAAAGTAAAGTACATTTTTTTATCATTTCTCCCATTAAGCAGTACAGCTGTCTAAGCCAGCTATTTTACTATACTATTTATAAATATCTTAGTAATTTTTATACCTGCCTCACGTGCAGAAATTTTACAAAAACCAGAAATTAGAAGTAAGCAATAATCTGCATGTTACTTGGTAAAGCATTTTTGGTCATTCCCGAAAATCCAGTTTCGCAGGAATGACAAAAATGTAGACTATCAAGTCATAAAGACTATCACCCATTGCACTTTTCGTTAAAGTACACTTTCCCAATAACTTCTATACGCTTTAAATAAATAAATTGTAACCATTTACATACTGATCGACAAGGGGTTAGTGTCTAGAGCATTTTATCTCAAGTCATGACGATCCTATCTCCGAGTGCTAAATAAGAACAAAATGGACACAGAAGAGACTAATAAGTGGATAAGTTCGTGGATAGCTATATGTACCACACTTTGACAGTTATTCCGCAGTGGGGATGACGTTACCATGGACCGGTCAAATCTTTGCTTTGCAGGTGCTTTGGTTCGTGTCACAGTTCAGAAATGTTGAATAGGGTTAGATGATAGTAGACGTTTATATAGTTCTGTCACTATGATCCAGAACTATACATATGTGTTCGAACACTGCTCCAAAATACATAATACACTATATACAGCCGTTTACATCTACAGACCTGCAACGAACCAGTTGCTATGTCTTGACTCTTGACCATAGAATCATTTGTCGTCAATAGT
>VICI01000620.1:0-22969 GCA_019593645.1 Akabosia matsudoensis
AATCAAATTAAAAGAGCTCCACCTTCATATTAATATATGTGACATACCCAAATATCAGAAAGATTTATTCTTGAAGGATAGGCCTAGGCATACTGCTAGAAATTAGATAATCCGTTTTTAAAAAAAATTCTTTCTTACATAAACTTCTGTATCTAGTTGGCCTTGAAAATTTTTAGTTTTAGACCAGCATCAAGTCTTTTGTAGATTTCTTTGACATATCTTTCTTTAGAGGCAGCTATAGCAGTCACGCGAGGCACACCAGTTCTTGCGGACCATGGCTAGGAAAAGTTTTAGATATGAGAAAAATTCATTCACACACTTGTCCAAGTTCTGAGATGCCGGCTTGCAGTTGTACTGGAAAAAGGTTTTTATCAAGGCGATTACTGTTTCAGTACAGCATATTAAAAAATGCAAAACTGTCATTTGAATAGTCATTTGACCACTTGACCCATCATTTTATTCACGCTCTGACAGATTATGGCATCGATCCGTGTCTGTTCCAATACAGGGATATATCATAATACATATTATATCTGATGCATATTATATTATTTTTTATATTTGCTAACCCTCTTCGTATTGAAAGATTTCTTTTGCTATATAAACTTGTTATTGCTAATGCTGAGTGCTGGCACAAACATCCCATATCCATATCGTTTACAAGTATTTATATGACAGTTTCATGGGATTATGTGGCAGTACGAGGTGGAATAAAATGCATGCACAGATTTACTTTTTGCGTGGTCTTCGTTTCTCTGCTTGGCAGGATTGCCAATTTTCATTCCAATGACGAAAAAAAATGTATAAAATGCGGTTTAGTTGTTTACTACTCAAGATGAACCTAGGGAATTAATATAAGCAAGACCTTGAGAAGTTCAACGAGGCTGTATGCACGCACACAATGTTACGTCATCGTTGAAAAGTTGATTTCAAAATAAAATTGAATTGGTTTTCTATCAACTTGACAGATTTTTGTTAATAATGAATGGAGGAAATCTGCTTCAGGGAAAACATTTCCCACAGTAAATCCAGCTACTGGTGAAAAGATTGTTGACGTCCAGGAAGGTGATGCGGCTGACGTTGATGCTGCTGTGAAAGCAGCGTCGAATGCCTTTAAATTTGGATCAGAATGGAGAAGAATGGATGCGTCCCATCGTGGAACTCTCATTAATCGCTTGGCTGATCTGATGGAACGCGATAGCGTCTACTTAGCCGTATGCTTATGCGAAAACATATTGTTTCAGTTCCATGTCTCCCCAGGATATATTTTGATATGCCAATGTAGAGATTGACTATTTTTTGCGGCTTTAATTTCAGAGCCTGGAAACTTTAGATAACGGAAAAACGTTCAGCGATTCCTTCCATATTGATGTTCCAGCTTCAGTCGCTGTCCTCCGTTATTATGCCGGCTGGGCTGATAAAGTTCATGGGAAGACACTTCCCATGGACGGTGACTATTTTGGGTACACTCGACACGAGCCAGTAGGAGTTTGCGGTCAAATCATTCCATGGAACTTTCCTATTCTGATGGCTGCTTGGAAACTTGGACCTGCCTTAGCCATGGGTAATACAGTCGTCATGAAGCCTGCTGAGCAAACTCCACTTACGTAAGTCGGTAGGCTTAATATAACATATTGCCTTGAAGGCCTTGAAATTCTAGTCCTGTTTAATTTGTGTTCAGGGCTTTGTACATTGCTGACCTTGTCCGGGAAGCTGGATTCCCAGCGGGAGTTGTCAACATGGTACCAGGATATGGTCCAACTGCTGGTGCTGCCATAGTGAACAGTCCTTTAGTTGACAAGGTCGCTTTCACCGGCTCTACAGAAGTAGGAAAGCTCATTCAGCAGCAGGCTTCATCCACAATCAAGCGTGTTACTCTGGAACTCGGTGGAAAGTCACCAAACATCGTGTTCAAAGACACTGATCTCCACTATGCCGTACAAATGTCACACTTTGGGCTTTTCTTCAATCAGGGTCAATGCTGCTGCGCTGGAAGTAGAATTTTCGTTGAGGAAAGTATCTATGACGACTTTGTCGAGAAATCTGTTGAGCTTGCCAAGTCTCGAGTTGTCGGGGATCCATTTAGCACGACAACCACACAAGGTCCACAAATTGACGAGGAGCAAATGTCTAAGATCATGGACCTGATTGATTCCGGAAAGAAGGAGGGAGCTAAATTGCTTACTGGTGGATCTCGCCACGGCGACAGAGGGTATTTCGTCCAGCCAACTGTATTTACTGAGGTTCAAGATAACATGCGAATTGCCCAGGAGGAAATCTTTGGACCTGTTCAGCAAATCTTCAAGTTTAAGACTATGAACGAAATTATTGAACGCGCAAACAAATCAATTTATGGTCTGGCTGCCTCCATCTTCACAAAAGACTTGGAACGTGCTCTCTACTTGAGCTCTGGCTTGAGGGCTGGAACAGTTTGGGTTAACTGCTATGATGTGTTCACTCCCCAGGTAGAAAACAAATTTACTCGGAATCTTTCTCTATTCGAATATGGTTGAGCTAATAATATTTTGTGTGTTTATCTTTCAGTCACCATTTGGCGGTTTCAAACAGTCTGGCTTTGGTCGGGAGCTTGGTGAATATGGCTTGAACAACTACACCGAGGTAAAACAAGTCACCATTAAGGTCCCACAAAAGAATAGTTAAGCTGGATAGCGCAACGTAGAAGATCTTTGTTATTTTCGACAACTCTACTATTTGAGGAGAAAATTATGTCCTGTTCATGTAATAAGCCCTAAAACATCTATTAAATGTCTTTATTTTTCAAAGAAAAATAAATCCAATTTATACTCTCTACGCGTATTAACTTCTTAGCACAGCGATATGTTTATTGCTAACGTGTTTTACAGCCGCATGATAAATGTTATAATGTGGTTTTCAAAAAAATGTTTAAAGGTGCAAGGACGTAGATTAAATGAAAACTTTCTAGCTCCATTTATTTTGGCAAGGTTTAACCTTGCAAACACCTTTATTTTCTAAAGGGGTAAATCAAATAAAAAAATGTTAGAATAACATTAAGGTAATATTAAATAAGACTTCTATATAAGTATATGCGGTTCATAATTTCTCTACTGATTTCATGTATTGCTGGATAAGTTAACTAACTTGTCGAACACATACTCCATATTCATTAATCTACTTTATCTTGCGGGTTGCACTATTAATCTTCTACAGCCTCGTCAGGGCGATCCTTCCACATCATTAGTAGTACGGCCGGCGAGGATTATTCTGTATACACAAACAAACTTGTAGTTCACTTCTCATACTCACATTTCATTTCACAAAACTCCCGAAAGGACCTACCAAAGGATTTGGCCTGAATCGATACGCCAGCATCATCCGTTTCCTGTACGCAGTGTACTCATCGTCTTCTTCCGTCAAATCACTTGGTTTCTCGACACCCAAACCTTGTTTGTCTGTGACAACGTTGCCCCTGAAACGACGGAATAAATAATTCGACTTAAAGAACAGCCAACGGTAAAGGGAGGGAATCGTTTTGTGTAAGCTGTTACTTGTCCACAGGCGTAGTGATCCCTTGGCCTGCTGCACCCAACCCTTGTCCATCCGCCCACCCCATTTTCTGCAACATTTTGAACCCAATGTTGTCCTGCTGAATTTTAAACTCTTGAATAGTCACTCTGGTCAAGCTGTCGACCTTCCTTTACTGCTTGGTATTTTTCCATGAACTTTGCGAGCTCCTCAGGAGGAAGGAAGTCACCAATGTGATGTTTTCCTTTAGCTTTATGGGTTAGGTCATCTGCCCACTGCCTTGTCTTCTCCATTTCTTTCATTCTCTGTTTATGCTCCCACGTTCCACCATCGTCAACTTCTTCGTCACTGTCATACTCGTGTTTGAACTTGCCAGCTTTCTCAATCGCCTCATTTTTCGCCTTCTTTTGGGCAATTTCCTGGAAAACGAGATTCATTTTGTATGCTTCTTCGCACTGCTTCCACTGTTCATCATCCAAATCTGTTGTTCCATACGCCTGACGAGCGTACGCAAGCAGTTGGGGTGTCTGTCGAGTGACTTTCTGCAGAGTTGACGGTCCCTGGACGGGGATTACTGGCATTCCCATCATGCTAGGATTATGCTGTGGTGGCTGATTCATTTGGAATGGATTCTGAACAGATGAACTTCCCGTTGCTGGGTTAATAATCCAGGGATTTGGACCTTGGGCAGGTGAAGGCTCAACAACAGGCGCGACAACAGATACTGGTGGTGCATTTCCGCTTTGAGGACCCCATCGACTTCTCCGCTTTCTTTCCCTTCGCTCTCGCTCATCTTCATCGTCAGACGATCCTCCGTCTCTGGAGTGCTCTCTTTTAAAAGACATCGAACTAGTGCCATATTCCGACTTAAATGACTGGTTGCCTCCATATTCAGATTTAACATCAGCACTGTCATTACTTTCAGAGTTGCAGTCTTGCATAGTTCCCCCAGAGACAAACCCTCCGTACTCTGATTTCATCTCAGACTTGACAAAAGATTCTGATTTCTGATTTTTCTCCGACTCTGAACTGCCATATTCGGACATTGGCTCTGATTTGATAAACCCCCCACCATACTCTGATTTTTGTTCGTTAAAAGTTTGTTTTCCTCCGTACTCTGATTTGACACTCAGAATAAGCTCCTTTACCATTTCCATACTCAGATTTGATTTCTGCAAAGCCAGCTTTTCCACAACCGTATTCAGGCTTGATGTCTGCGAAACTAGCGCCACCGTACTCTGTTTTCTTTTCCGAAAATGTTGACTTTCCACCCCCGTACTCTGAATCTGGTTCAGACTTGATTCGAAAAGGGGATCCGTATTCTGAGCCATTACTGAGTTCCGACCTGAGATCTGTGTCCTTTTTGAACGTTGAAGAGTCTTGCTTCAGCGACCTCACCAGATCTCTAAATCGCCTGTATTCTGCTGAATCAGGACGGTACAGGAACCACATCAACGGATCTCCTTGACTTGTCATCCTCGCACGTTCTTCAACGTCGTCCCCTTCCTGGGCTATCTTCACAGCCAATGCCTTTACAGCCGGTAACGGAAAGCTTCCGAACAGCTTTCTCTCAGTGCCCCCGTTGTTACCATTGCCATCGTGTTGAGGGGCTGGAGGGGGTGGCGGAGGCGGAGGAGGAGGTGGAGGAGGCAATGCCTTTCCGTAAAAACTTCCATGCATTTGCTGAACGGGTGGTGGAGGGGGAGGGGGTGGAGCATGATAAAAATTTGGCGGGGGAATCGCAGTAGTATTTTTGGCTAAAATTTGCGGGGGTGGTGGTGGAGGTGGCGGAGGCGGTGGGACCTGCATATACTGAAGCGGAGAGTTTCGCGACGGAATGTCTTCAGGATTCATCAGTTTCACTGGTAAGCTGGGCTTCTGTGCTGCTGCCATGTCTATTTTCTCCTGCTCTTCATTTTGTAAACTTTGCTGCAGCTCTTCTTCTTCCTCTGGGGATTACCAATGCAAAAAACATTTTTACAATGAAATAATTTGAATGATAGACACTTGTGATTATGTTTGAAATAATTGTAAAACTTACTTTTCTTTTTCGCCTCTTCTTGCATTTTTCTAAACTGCTCCATGAAGCTTCCATCGTTGGCAAACGCTAACGAGATAGGTAGTTTCTTGGCAGGCTCCTCTACCTCCTCGTCATTTCTGTGCGAGCAAAAGGTATGCACCAGATTAGGTTAAATTACTACAAACGCTTTTAATAAAAATATTGTTGTTTTTTGTTGTGTTATTCTGCTCGTGATCTGATTTTGTTTTTTAAAAGGTGACTCAAATCATCAGTGAGGTTCATCACAGTGTCTTGAACCCTCGAACGGACTTGCTGACACCCACAAAAAACCCACTTCCGGGGAGGATAAGTGATTATCACCTGATATTTGTTGAGGAGGAAGCAACCGAAGACTCACGACCTACAACTAGATTCAAAACCACTCAATACTCCATTCTTCCAGATGTGACGGCCTACAGCCATCATTCCACAAACAAAATTATCTAATTTTATATGTAACCGCATGCAAAAAACTATAAACTTTAACGGAAAATAACGCCAGTTTCATCATCCATCCCTATCACCCGCAAAAAAACAGAGTCCCCTCCAAAACTAGTTTGGATTTCTCACCTGGTGACGACGATTCCTCAATCATAGCCTCCATGGCTTTGCGTTGTCGGTCTGCCTCCAGTTTTAACTGGATACTCCCGTTTCTTCTGCTCAATCAGTTGCTGCTGTTTGCTCATTTGCTCCAATCGATCGTTCCGATTCCCACGCCCTCCTGGACCTCCATACCCATCGCTTGTTGATGTTCGTCCGTAGAACATTTTAGTTACGCTGGACTGCTTCAGCAAATCACACAGTTAAAAATATGGATTAATTGATACTTAACTAACAGTTTTCTTTCACAGCACATGAGCTATAGGAAACCAACATGATAATATGTACTATTTTATTTACGGAAGGTTACGTATCAGCTGATTATCTCACCTGATCAATGGCTCAGTTACTCAGTAATCAATTTTGTCTACTCATCAACTCCTTTGTCAAATTATAGCACACATCAGACACCCATACAGACACTCAAATTACAGATGTAAATTTTAATTGAAGATTAATCAGGATAAAAATATTGGCTGTCGTCGACTCGCCAAGTGAAAGGGTAGTGCTGATATCACCACAAAAAGGCTATTCCTGTCTCTGTATAAAATGCTTGCTGGCACTTGTTTATTTTGGGGCAACATGCAAAACTTTTCCTTGCTCACATCAAGTCAGACAAGTGCGATTTTGAGACTCCCCACCAGTAAAATGTTTCTTTAACTAATTAATCTAGTCTCAAAGAAAATACAATGTCATCTCAGCCAGTTCGCGCAGCAGGACTAATAATTTACAGGGTTGTGGACACATTCCAGTACCTGCTTTTGCAAACTTCATATGGAATCCACCACTGGACACCTCCAAAAGGTAACCACTACTGTGTTGACAAGGGCCTTTCGTTTTCTAGTCACCATTTCCTCTTTATTTTCCAGGTCATTTGGACCCTGGAGAAGACGCATTGACAGCAGCATGTCGTGAGACAGAGGAAGAGGCTGGATTACCGTCAGACACTTACGACATCCTTCGAGGAAATGAGTATCCTCTTGTCCTTGAGGTAAATTTTTGCTTTGGGTTATCTTATGTGAAAAACTTAAACAACTTTTGTCAAATAATCATTTATTTTGTTTTTCTTTTATGTTTGTTAGTATCCCGTAAAAAACAAACCGAAGAAGGTCGAGTACTGGATAGCCCGTTTGAAAAATTCTGACACTCCGATAAAGCTCTCGGACGAGCACCAAGACCTCCGCTGGGTTGACCTTGCAGCATGCAAATCCCTAACCCATGATAACTTTCACACTCTCATGGATAGAGTCGAAGAATTAATTAAACGCCACGAAAGTAAATAAATTTTTTCTAAAACTTCACCTCGTTCCAAAAATTTATGGCATAAACATTTTTATTCACATTTATTTTTTTCATTTTGTTTTGTTGGTCATACCCACAAAAAAAACAATTATTCATAAAGATCATCATTTTTTTGGCTTATAATCACTAAAAATTAGTACCTACACAAGTAAACTCTATAGGTAATTTACAATCTGGAAATTTTAAAGACTTTGATACTTTTTATATCACTTCTATTGATTTAGTATAATCACGTGTGTTTAATTTTAAACTCTGGAGAAAAATGTTAACAGTTGTGTTTCCAATACAAGTAGTAAACAGCTAGCGAAAAAGCCAACAACGCGTGATTGATAACACAAAACAGTATAACCACCTTGAACGGCACATGGAAAAAAAATTGCTGTGCTTTTGTTTTGAGCTGGATATCATCACGAGATAAAACTAGTTAATTTTTTTTACACTATGGTGTAACGGACAAGGTGAGGAAGTAACGTTTCAATAAAGTATTTCATTTATATATATTTTTATATATAAAAACATTTTTTAAGAATCATTTATATCTCGAGGATTGGCTAGCCTTGGCGGATGAGTTGAAGATTTTTATACTTTTAAAGTTAAAACGTGTCTTTCCAAGAGAGATTTTTTTTCCTATTTTCGTGGGGGGTAAAAGCTGAGCTAAATACAAATATTTAGTCGTTTTTAAGCTCTTGGGCAGCTTTAGTGGCAATGTTTTGAGCAGCGTTGGCTGCTTTGTTGAGAAGGTTGTCCACTTGACCTTGGTGCTTGAGGAACAAAGGTCGGACGACTCGGTTGTAGATAACGTTGGTTCCGTTCCCGGCGAATGGGAGGAAACACCACAGCAAGAATAAGCACTGATAACACAAACAAAAAAAAAAGACTTTTATAAGAATCCTGATAAGCTTCTTTTTGTCGTCAATTTAAAAAAAATGTCATACCTTAGCGAGCCAGTAGAGGGGAAACCAGTTGAGAAGAATGTCAGAGAAGAACTCAAACACGCTGAAGAAACTGAAGACAACCCAGTACATGAGCCATTTGGTGTCATCGTCACGTGGAGGAGACTCGATGGCTTTCACCGACATGTACGCAGGATAAATGAACCCAATGCAGTTGCATAGGAGCTGGGCGCCGTATCCAAAGATAAGCCATAACGCCAACAGACCCACCGCACCTAAACAAAACCCAAATAAAAATTTAATAAAAATACGTTTTTCCTTTTTCAATCAACATTCTCGCGTACATCTTATCTTGACATCAGCCCCTTCCCACAACTGAACCCCTTTTGCTTTCACTTCCTCAATATTTTGCAACATGACTGCCTATTCACTTTTAAAAGCCACGCGGAAATATTTCAACTGTTTTCGACCGAATCATAAAATTAAAATGTAAAATCTACGACTAAACGAGAGAACACAAAGAAACTGTTTCATTCACGTTCCACGTGGAATACAAAAAAGTAAAAGGATAAGATAACGCAATGATGACAATACGTTTTTTGCACAGTAAAGACAAAGACAGGGTTTTTTTTCCTAATGTTTCATAGATGGTCTGTGTAATTTGATTTGAGTTGACACAAACACGATGTTTGATGTACTTCGCTTGGCTATCTCTTTTTTTTGTAAATTTAAACGGTATATGTGTGTGACGATCACCCTAAACACGATGAGAGTATTGGAAGGATATCTTTCTGATAAGACCCTCGCCAGATAAGCTAACAAGCTTGGTAATTTGAGTTGATGCAGGTGATTGACAATGCGTAGAGACAGACTAAAAATACCACTAAAATAACAAACATTTGTCTCGTGTGGACTTTGTGCGCTTAGACCTAACCTAAAGAAAAAAAAGTAATTAAATGCATAATGCATGCAACGTTTCTTGTTCTTTGTCACACATCCCACTTCCGTTTCATATTGCGGTACGCTACAGGAGGAGGAGGAACAGGAGACTCTAACACCCGTCTTCTTATCAGTGGTAAAATAATTACACGTACTGTTCCTAAGAAGAAGAATAGTGAAGCCAATAACTTATCGGTAGATTATCACGCTTTGTGAGCCATCAGGTCAGGAATGTTTTTGGCATGTTGACAGGAAATGCATCGAGACAATCATCCTCTCAAAATTTCACATTTAAACTCTAGGACTACGAGACAAAAACAAAGTTGCTCGGAATGAGAAGTGGAAAATTATCGTGACATCATCACAAACCAGAAACAGAGACTCTTCATAATTACACACATCATTAAAGAAACCTTAGCCCATTTTCTATAAAAGATTCTATCTCTTTTCTTTTATGACATACATATTTTTTTAAATGTTGGGACATGACATATTTAGTACTGCAAGTGTGAAAAAAACGTATAAACTTATTTTGGCTATTATCATTTGCTTGTGCCAAGTTTTAGCTACAAAATCTTTGCCGTGTTTTATGGTGCACGCACTCATAATAATATAATATTTCATCGATAGATTTTTATCGATTGCTCCATACAAGTGATTTGTTTCCAGAAACTATTTTTTTTGTGTTCTCTCTTCCTCATAATAACACTTCTTAAAAATCTCACAAACAAAACCCTTCACATTGAATCAAATCGTCACTGCACGCAACTCACTTATCAGCACCTGTACCAGTTTCTGCCATACAAGTGCTTCTTCAGTCAAAATAGATTAAATGACTCTTAGATTAAAAGGCCATTTAATCTTCTTCTAATCAAACTGACTAGCTGAGCAGATTAGCGGATTTTTTTTTTCCAGAGGCGAGTAATAGCCTTTCAAAGCCACGTGGAACAAATTGCTTCTTGACCATATGCTTCACGATTTTTGAAAAAAAAAAACTTTTCAATTAGCTACATGGTTAAATATTATTATTGCCACATGATGGCTGCAATTTCAATTTTTCGCAATATCTTTCAGAAACATTATGGTCTATTACAATCTCACGATTGGATATAGTGACGTGCTTATCAATGATTTGTAAATTTGTATGGGTATACCTGCCTGTGATATCTCATGTTACCCTTTCGGCTTTTCTTTACTAAACAATGTAACAATAAGCTATTTGGTTAGTTTTTTTATATGCGACCAATTGCATTGCATGAATTTGATTGAACTGGTTTTTACTTCTCACGTCTGAAACTCTCACAATGCTATACACCTGCATCCTAGTCAGATAATCAAACAACCTTGTTTAACTTTTAAAAGACAAGTAAGCGGTTCAATAATATAAGAACTCTTGCAACAAAAACGCAATCGTCGATAGATGCATGCAAACATTAAATCTAACTTGAATTACAATTAAGAAATATTGCCATTATGATTTCGTACTCATTTTGGCCAAAAAAAATGAAGCATAATCCTATGACGTGCAAGATCTGTCAAGACAATCGTTCATTGCTTTTTTTTTTAATTTCATTAATTAACTGACCTGCAACAATGTATATCCTTTTCAATCCAGTTTTTGACTCGGCAATTTCCAGGAGTTCTCCCAATTTATTCTTCTCGTGAAGCTTCTTGTCGAGCTTTTCCAGATAGGCGTTAACTTGGGCGGCCATTCTTTTCTCGTTACTGTCTTCTGAGTATTTAAAAATCAATCTGAAATCAAACACAACAAAAATACAGATGACCCGATAGTAAGTTTTCAAACACACGAGACGAATGACTAGCCTCCACCTCCAACTAAACTCAACTGGCAACTTGATTGTTACCGTCTTCAGCTCTGCCAACAATTGTCAACAAAGCACACCTTCTAACTATGTACCTATTTAAAACTTTCCCTTTTTTTTCTTACCACGTCATCCACGCTGTTATCCCTGCGACGAAGACATTTTGATCGTTTCAATTAAAAGTTGCAAATTTACCCGCTGTCCAGTTTCAATTCAACGATTGGCAATTACAAACCCATTAAAATTAAAAGAGTTTTAAAAAACATCTGCTTGTGCTTACCTTTTTTATATTCAGCTCAAATTATCTTCGTCTTTTTTCTCCAGCACCCTGTCACCGTCCTTTTCGCTGACCTCTGTTAAACTGAAACCTTTCTTAATCCACTGCCTTCAATCTTTCAACCCAAACCAAGTTTTTTTTCGCAATGTTATAAGGAAAATACTGACCATCAAATTATTAACCAAGGCTGAATACTATTTTTTGCTGCATAAAAAAATTATGTAACAAAAAAAAACGGTATAGTCAATACAAAAAGTTGGATACTCTACAACATGGATACATCTCCACTCCAGTCAGTACTGGGAAAGACGTGTAGCTTGTCAGTGTCGACATGGCAGAGAGGATTCATATTTGTGTCCATTTTTTATACATTCCCATGCTAAAAAACATTCACTCTTTTTTTTTGTAAAAATCTGCCGAAAAAGATAAATGTGATCATGTGTTCTGTTCATGGAGAGCCACCACAGGTCTTGGTTGGCAGCAGAAAAGTTGGGAAAAGTTGCTGGACAGCTTGTAATTTAGATGCTGACGATGCTGACTCATTAAAAATACGTAATGACGAAAAAAACGATGACGAGTCCGTGACTCAAACAAAACTGTGGGTGTTTGAATAACACGATCAAGAGATGCTAATATGTATTTAAGAAGGATTTAATCTCAACTATGACCGTGTTTATTTTTTGGATAGTTAAAAACTTTTTTATTTTCGCTTTAGTGTACAAACCCGAACAAATCCAATCGACTGGTTTGCTTGCTTTTCAGTTTTTTTGATAATCTTTTATACATATCATAGTTTTTCTTTTCATAAATTAACAGACTTGTAAAGCTTAGCTGATCAAGTTGAGAAAAACAAATGTTTACAAGTAAAAAACAATTTATGATACTAAAACAGTAGCGCATTTTCGAAATAAAAATGACGTACGAAAAAATAAGGAGGTTTACTTTTAAACGATTTTTATTAAAGAATATTAAATGTGCCGAAAAACAAACAAACACAATCGAAGTCTGCCTTTTCCTCCCAACAACTCAGCAAATTTCCGCCAAAAAATATTCCTAGACTCAGTAAATCTCAAAGACAAATTTACATCTTGTCGAGATACTGTGTCAGGTCTGGAAGTCCTTCCTTCATACCCTTGCGTTTACGGATGTCCTGAAATTGACAGAAAAACCAAAAATTGAGCATCACTTGTCCCAGACAACGTTTTCAAAATGAAAGGTATAATCTTAATATATCTGCATACCTGTACGACTTGGTAGGTACGAGAGCCAGCTTCCAATGGATCACCAGGGAAGACTTGCCAGTGATCAAATACACATTGTGGGAATGCCTGTCCACCAGTATTACTCCTCAAATCGGCGGTGAAGCCGAAAGACTCGTTTACTGGTAAGTATGCCTTCACAACGAACATGGGAGTTCCGGCAACCTACGATGAGAAAAATGATAACAATTTATAACAAAGCCTACTAACTATTTATGACGACTTGTCTCATTCATAAAAGCTAGAGTTCAGTTCATATTAGTTGTCTCACCTGTTGTTCTTCAAACACAACACCACGACGTCTGTTGAGTACACCGTAGATTCCACCGACAGCGTTCTCTGGACACTGAATCTCGCACAAGTACACGGGCTCCATCAATTTAGGATGAGCGGTGAGAGCGCAAGCGTACAGACACCTACGAGCAGTTGGAATAATTTGACCACCACCACGATGGATAGCGTCAGCGTGAAGAGTCACGTCGTAGATGTTGAATCGGACTCCTCTCAAGTTCTCCTCGCACAACACACCCTACAAAGCAAATTAAGCCAACAAAAGCATATAAGTCACTAGAAAATGATCAAATGAGCAAACTTCCCCAGTTATAAATCTCTGAATAATGTATACTTTACTTAAAAACCGAAATGACTACGAGAAACCAGTTCAGCGCATAATAAAGTAAATCGTTTATTTCCCTAACGCCTTGCATTTCGCACCATGGACGACGCCGAATACGAAATGGGAGTAGCGGAAGGGGAGGGATGATGGAAAAATATAACAGCTTTGGGAAATGTCTCACCTCTTTGCTAGCCCATTGGAATCCAGCAACAACGGAATCCTTGATTTCGTTCAAGTATTGTACTCCCTTGGTACAATCGATCAACAAGTTAGGTCCAGTTCCGTCAGGCCCGAAGCACCAGATCTTCCTGGCTTCGGTGATATCATACTCGTACTTGTCAGCCAAGTAACGTCCACGAACCTTAAAGTCATCACGTGGATTGACGTCACCCTGAAACAAAGCACACATCAAGACATTAAAATCTCATTCGTAACATATATAACATCTGCTTTCATTGTAATATGAAGCGTCAGATGGCCGTTCTTAAAATGTCGACATTGATCTTTCAGAACAGGTCTGTGAAGAACAATCATCATGTGTAAAGAATTATGAATAAGTAACTGTGATAAATCGGAAGGAACTTACTTTGTCAATGTCCTCAGGTAAACCATCAGGCATAGGGCAAGCCTTCATGAAGAGACGGTTATGCTTGTTGGGTGATTTTGACAAGCACATTTGGTCACTCTCTTCAGAGACAGTTTCTCTGTAGGAGACGACAGGGTCACTCTTCTTGATGGGAATACAAGCGTGATCTTCTTCCAAATCCTTCAAGCAGATTTCCAAGTGCAACTCTCCAGCACCAGCGACAATGTGCTCTCCAGATTCTTCAATGAGACATTGTACCATAGGATCGGACTTGGCCAAACGTTTCAATCCTTCGACCAACTTGGGCAAGTCAGCGGGGTTCTTGGGCTCCACAGCAACACGCACGACAGGGGAGACGCTGAACTTCATCACCTTCAGATTGTGAGCATCCTTGAAGGTGGTGATGGTTCCGGTTTTTACCAAGAACTGGTCGACACCGACAAGTCCACAGATGTTACCACAGGGAACGTCTTCAATGGCTTCAACGTAACGACCCATCATGAGAATAGTACGCTGGATAGCCTTCTCAGCCAAATCTTCCTTCTTTCCGGGAACATAGTTGGGTCCCATGATACGGGCCTTCATGCCAGTAGCTACTTTGCCAGAGAAGACACGACCGAAAGCGTAGAAACGTCCCTTGTCGGAGGTCGGTACCATTTTCGAAACGTACATCATCAATGGAGCGTCTGGGTTGCACGTCTAGAAAAACAAGATAAAAGTATTCCAATTAGTTTATTCCATGCAATCAACAGTCATTTAAGCGCTAATTCAACATGCATTCAGACAAATTCTGAAAATCGTCCCCAAGATCTTCCCCGAAATCAGCACCGTCGGTGGGTTCAGCCCTATTCGGACTCCAACAGTGGGAATTCTCATGAGGCATTACTAAATTCCGAAGCCAGGGAAAGTCGGACACTCAAAATATATTTTCATCATTCATACATCCCTAACTATGTAGAAGTGAATCCATTGAACACTTTACCTTGATTCCAACAGCAGCCTCATCGTCGAGAGGTCCTTCGTACAACATCTCCATCCTGTACTTCTGGGCAGTCACAGGGGACGGCAAGTGGATGGCAATCATCTGAAGCAAAGTCTCTCCAGCTGGCAGCCAGTTACGCATAACTACCTTCAACAGCTGCTTTCCGTCCTTTTCCCTGTCGTCAGGTCGCAAGTCGATTTTGAGTTTCTCCAAGAGAGTGTCAATGGTCTCCTTCTTGTAGTTCATGATGGCATCGAAAACCTTGTAGATTGGATCCAACACGTACATGTTGAAAGAACGCTTGTTGTCAGCCTCCTTTTGCTTGGCCCATTTCTTCGTGGTGGGGTTGAAGAAACTGTCTCCCCACAGACGAGCCATAAGTTTGTTCACGTCAATCTTGAACTTGTCAGCGTACATCTCCGAGAACTGTTTGAGAGTGAAAGCCCAGCCGTGAAGACCAGAGCCGAAACCGACAGATCCCTTGCTGGGGTCAACACGCACTTCTCCCATTGGACCGGAATCGTCGTTGTAGGTTGCGATGATGACGTTCACGTTCTCAACAATACGCTGGAAAGTTTGGAACAAGTCTTCCTGTTCCAGCTGCAACTCCAGCAAAGCACGGTCCATCTTGTTCATGAAGAGAATGGGCTTGATACGCTCGGCAATAGCTTGACGAAGTACAGTTTCAGTTTGGACGCAGACACCTGTTTTAATTATTAAAACATTAATATCATAACGTGTTCGTAGTGCGATTCCCAAATCCGTTTTAATACTTCATAATAGTATATTCTCACCAGACACACAATCGACGACAACCAAAGCTCCGTCAGTTACACGAAGAGCTGCAGTGACCTCGCTGGAAAAGTCGACGTGCCCGGGAGAGTCAATCAAGTTGATCAAGAATCCCTTGGTGTCGTCACGTTGGTCTGGGTGAGTGATGAAAACCAAATCCCTGTCGTCCAGCTCAAAGTACATGGAGATGGCAGTACTCTTGATGGTAATACACCGATCCTGCTCATCCTGACGCGTGTCAGTGAACCGGGTCTCTCCTGCCTTGGCTCCAGCAATGATACCAGCCTTGGACACCAAAGAATCAGTTAAAGTAGATTTACCGTGGTCGACGTGAGCAATGACAGACATGTTCCGGATGTTCCTCTTCCGGTCCATCATCCCACGGATTTCGTCTACCGTAAAGTTGACCTAAATATTCACACAACATTTTCCGCACAATTAGTCACACAAAATATTCCGATCCCCAACAGTTAAAAATGGCGACGGCAACTACGTCGCCGTATGGTCTTGACAAAGTCCCCCACGTTGACACCATATTCCTTGTTCCTCCCCAAATAATCCTTATAAAAAAACTACCACAAGCACGAAATTAATTGTAGCCAACTTACCATTTTGATTCCTTTTTAAAAACCACACTTTTGTTTCCAATTAATTTAAAACGCAATAATACTCAGTCGCAGACAAATGTTCGCTGGCCGAGTCCTGAGTGGAAAAGACTGAGCTAGAGACGAACGTCAGGCCACTTGAATTTGTGTAGAATGCTCCGCACCTCATGCCACCCACCACCTCGCTTTGATTCTACTCATCTGCCAAGCAACCTTTCAGAACGCGTGTCTCTTGCTCCACAAGCTTTCACTATATCCCTTTTTCTGAGCGCTTAAATGGCGCAACTCGTGCATGCCGGAATGTGTATCAAAACTCGCTTCTCCATTTTCTCGTTTGGGACAGTGTTCAGGCTGCTCCCTCTTTTGAACCAGATAAAAAATGGTGCAGGGAGTAGACATTCTAAAGGCTGGGGAATGTGAGGCAATCAAAGCAGCCGAGTGTACTTTTTTGTGGACAGAGAAACCCGTTGCCGTTGCTCTGTCCAAGGGCAAAAGAAACGTCAAAATTGCCGGCCATTGACTATTAGAAAAATGGCAAAACTTGCAAGATGCTAGACCCAGCTGCTTGGTAAATATAGAAAGTAATCATTCATGGGCTATGATTGGTGTAAGCACCTGAATAATTTATCGATGAATTGTTTTTCAATCTAAACACACAATGGCGGGGGAAGGAATGGGAGATAATGAATTTTGGAATGTCGAAATGCCCCGAATTTAGAAGCGGGAAAATGGTTTTGTTTACATGACCGTATGAGAATGAGCGAGTGATTTTCGAACAAGACTGCATAAAAAAGGGTGCATGAATGATTGATAAGTTAACGAGCTAATTAGTTAGTGATTAGATTTTGAATTAGTGATTAAGATGTTACCCTTGTCATTATTAAGGGCTGCGCAGTACATGCCCATGGTAAGTTGTTGATTGAAAGGTAATTTTGTCATTGAAGGTGCTTTAGAAATTTAATTACTTTTGGTTTCATTTTGAAATTGAATAGCTGGTGGAGCTGAAGAATGGAGAGACCTACAACGGACATCTTCAAGCTTGTGATGGCTGGATGAACATTTGTCTCAGGGATGTTATCTGCACATCACGGGTAATCCAAGATTGCTGGAAATGAATAAGAGCGAATGTCAATCACAATCTTATCCTCATCACCATGATTTGTATTTTTGTTGATGTAGGATGGTGACAAGTTTTGGAGGATGCCGGAATGTTACATTCGTGGAACGAACATCAAGTATCTCCGCATTCCTGATGAAGTCATTGACATGGTGAAGGAAGATGAGAACTCTGGTGGAAACCGTGGTCGTCGTGGTGACTTCCGAGGAGGTCGCGGAGGTGGTAGAGGAGGAAGGGGTGGAGGCGGCCGTGGAGGTGGATTGACTGGCCGACCAGGTTTAGGATCTAATCAGGGCGGTGGCGGTGGAGGAGGCCAAGGTGGACGCGGTCGAGGAGGACCTCATGTCAGAGGTGGACCGAGCAAGTTCCAGAGGACGAACTAGATTATTACTTTCTTGTGGCGTGATTAATTTTGTTTTATGTATGAATGGTGGCTAGTTAAGAAAATATATCGCAGTAGGTTGACTTTATAGCGAAGGAAAAATTGTAATTATTTTTTATTCGATTCAGTCGTTTACACAATTACTCAGTTAAGCCTAAATAAATTACTTCCTTCAAAAAGACAACTTTGATTAGATGATTTCAGATAGTGTTACAAAATAAGCAAATGCGTGGAATATGTACATTTAAAACATTAGCCTAATGGAGTCAACAAGTGATGAATCCTGAGAAGCTGTTCGCTGGATAACACAATTTTCTGCGGTTGCTCCTTGCAAGTTTCCCAGCCTGAAAATTTGATTGCTCCGATTTTCCGACATTCATTGATAACATCCTGAAATGATTTAAAATCATGTAAGTTAAAGCCTTGGTCGACCTAGCAAAATTTAAATACAATGAGCTTCTCGATTTACCTTAACTTGTCTTTCACCCGCAAATGTTGCAAAGTCCGCTTTCTTCACTCCACCAGCCTTTCTCTCAGCCTGGACGGCTGCAATTTTGTGCTTCAACTCAGCCATTTTCTTGGCCACTTCTCCTTTCTGTCGCTGTTTCTCTCCTAAAAGATATTCCTTCCGGGCCGTGTTAAGTTCAGAGTTGAAAGAAATCTTCAAGGAATCGCAAATAATTCTTGTCCACTGTTGTCTCAGCTCTGCCAACTCTTCTCCAAGTGCTTTCACCTTGTCATCCGACTTTCGTGGATAGCTCGAGTGGGGGTAACTTTTTCAAATTGTCAACCACCTTCTGAGACCGCATTCGCCACAATTCTCTTTGCAAGTGTCTCGTGTAGTCAATCAAGCCATCTGACGCTGGTCCACTGGAGCTTGTTACTTGACTTATTTGCTGGGTTGTTTGTGTTCCATGAATGGGGCTTTGCAACGGAGTTGACGCTGGACTTCGGGACAAATCCCTCCAACAAACGTATCTTGGACACACTCATCAGCTTCTCTTTCAATTCACCCCGCTCACTTTCCAAACTCTCAATATCGCTTTGAAAGTGTTCCAACGTTGCCTGGAACTCCCTCTCCTTCCTCTGCAACATGCTTTGAACGTCTTCCAGTTTCCTCGTCAGTTTCTCCACCGACATTTCATTGTCCTTTGTCGCGTTTGAGAGTTTCTTTTCTGCAAGTTCTTTTCTGATTGTGGCTTCGCTCAGCTCATCTTGCTTCGCCCGTAACGCCTTCCTCAGCTCTTTTATACTCGCCTCCT
The DNA here is from genome assembly GCA_019593645.1 of Akabosia matsudoensis. Taxonomy (NCBI): domain Eukaryota; kingdom Metazoa; phylum Arthropoda; class Collembola; order Entomobryomorpha; family Paronellidae; genus Akabosia; species Akabosia matsudoensis. The sequence continues at coordinate 18,999 of VICI01000620.1, forward strand.
TGTCTTCCAGCTGTATCCTCAGATTCCTCGTCTGGTCAAGTTCCGCTTTGACAGTTTGCGCACGAATTGACAACGGCGTGGGAGGTTTCTCCTTAGGAGCTACAGGCACTTCATTAACAACTTGGGCCAAGTCTGTCATCGTCATCAGCGATGTAGTTAGCCACTCCTTGATGACCTCTTTAATCCCTCCTGCTCCCTCCACGTGACTGTCACATTTGTCCATAGCTGCTTGCAAAAACTCCTCGAGCTTGCTACTCGGCATTCCTTCTGCATTCCCTGTTGACATGCCAGCATGCCGCACAGCTTGCTTGCAAGTTTCCTGCAAAATCTTGACCACTTTGGCGAGCGTCACAGAATCGTTGAGAAGCTGACTTTGAAGCTTACTCGAAACTGGAGGCTGTCTGGGTGGATCTGGTAGATAACGACGCGTTCGTTTCGCCAACTGACGAAGGGACTCGCCGATAGTTTTGATATCTTGAAGAAGTGCAGTTACATTAGAGTCCTTCTCGGTCTTCTTCAACATGGCCAACAAGCGGCTCACATCGATTACAATGCAGTCACTTGCAGCTGCAGACGCCAGGCAGAGGTCGCTCACCATAGTACCAGGCTCCATCGGCTCTTCGCTCAAGTTGACAGTGTAAAAGTTCTGGAAAGACACGATACACTTTTCCAACCCATCTGTTGGAATATTCTCGTCAAGTTGACTTTTTCGAAGTAGCTCCAAGTAAAAGTCAACGGCTCTTTCTTGAATGCTCAGTTCGCTGATGAGTATTCCAACTTTCAAAAACGTATCTGAGCCGCAGACATTCAACGCGCTGATCCACCTGTGTAGCTCGCTGAGCAAAGTGTACAGCAAAAAGCAAAGTTGACTGGAAAACGCAAACCGCTCAACGTCCGACGACGTCGCCATCGTCTCTTGTGTCGACACCCCTTCCACAGTCATTGTTGTGGGCATCAGCTTTTCTCGAACTTGGCCGAGGAGAAGCTCAGCCTTGCACATGAGTCTTGGAATCAACAGAAGAACCAAGATGGCGTCATTGTCCCCTCCGCGTTTCATAAATCCTTCGGGCATGAAAGCACTCAAATACTGGACATGAGTAGCAGCTTCCTTAGCTTCAAGTCGACGGAGTTCCAAGTCGATCGCTGTTGTCTGAGCTTTTGTTTCCGCAAACATTTTCTTAAAGTCGAGCGCTTCTGCAAGTCCTGGAATGCTTTTTGTGGATTCCTCTTCGAGATTCTTGCGGAGTAGGTCGTTTTCGTCAGTGAGCTTCTGGACGAGATCCCTAAACTTGACAATTGTTGCGTTGTAGTCTGCAATAGTCTCAAGTAGTGCATCTCTATCTCTGATTATACTCTGATTTGCAACAATAGCTTGCTGTAAATCATCTCGCAGCTCCATCTCAAGCTCTTTAGAAGATTCCTGGAGCTGATCGTTGACATCTTGAAGCGCCTCTAAATCTGCAACTGCTTCTGTCAACTGACCAACCTTCTCCTCAAGATTCAAATTCTTTTCGGTCAGATTTTCAACCATTTCTTCAGCGCCCAAAGCGGCATCGTTTTGTTCTTGTAAATCGGTCACTTGAGCTTCCAGCTCTTCCAACCTTGTTTCCAATTTTTCTTTTAATCTTTGCAGTTCCTTCACTTCCGTCCGCAAATTTTCAACTTCTTTCAGCGTCTTTTGGTGGAGATGCTTTTCATTCGCAGATGTATCACGGAGCTTTAGAAGTGCTTCCCTTAATCTGGCATTTTCAGCTTGGAACTGCTTCACGTGAATGGCTGTGACTTCTCCGGAATCCAGGCTGACCTTGCCGTTGATCTCTTCCTTTAGAGTTTTCAACTCTGTGTCCAACTGCTCGACTCGTTCGTTGGCTTGCTCCAATTCCAGCTGAAGTGTTTCCGCTTTCTCTTCAGCCATTTCTTTATCCAGAGTAGCCATCTCAACGGCTTCTGACAGTTCTGCCATTTCTTCGGCATGTCTTTCTTTCGCTTCTATAGCTTCTCGAGCATCGTTTTTCGCCTTTTTCAAGTCCCTTTGCAGGGCAGCCTGAGACTCAAGAACTCTTGTTTTGAACTCGCTCAGAGTTTCCACTTCCAGGCGGAGTCTATCTAAATCTCGCAACTTTTCTAGATCTCCAGCGCGCTTCGCTTTGACCGTCTCCAGTTTCTCTGAAAGGTCTTTATTTTCCAGTCGAAGAGTTTCCAGGGCTTGAACCGCGCTAAATCGTTCTTCTCCATGATAAGCCAACCACAGGGGTGGATATAGGTGTGGAGATGACGCTAGCCGGTGTACCAGGTGTATACGTCGGAATGATGTCGCGTTCTGACACGAAACCCGTCTATATTTTAAAAATCAATCAAAAACGTGCACAACTTGACTTGTAATCCCAAATTTCTTTGAATAGGCTTGAAAAATACCCACCTCGACAAATGAAGCCCGTTTAGACCCCAGGTCAAACTTGGTAGAACTTGTGGACAAGTTACTCCGTGACCCTGATGGCGTCGACTGAAGTGACTTTGTATCCTTTGGATCGCTTTGTCTTCCAGCTACAGGAAGCCTGAAATTGTTATTATTATGCATAACAAAAAAACATTTCGTTAGCTTCTCATAATTGCAGTTCCCCCAAAAAGGTATTTGCGTATAAAAAAACTGGCAGGCATTATTGGACAAGCGTGTTATAAAATATTGTTCAAAAAATATTTATGTTACAGCTACAGCAGCTATGTATATATAACCTATTAGTAAGCGCTTCCGGTTTGAGTGATCTACGAGAATGTCGAATTCCGTTAGTAGCTAAGTGGTCATTAGACGCGGTTAGAGATTTACGTGAGCTAGACAGAGAGCGAGGAACAACTAAAGGGGATTTTGGAGGAGGAATAAGGCCGTTAGGACGAATGCTTGTATGTGGAAGAATATCAGATTGGCGACGAGCTTTCCCTGCTAAACTAAGTCGAGGAGGTTTCTTGGGTGTTGGAGTAATCGCCCTTGGACGGGGTGACGTAGATACCCTAATGCGAGGAGTTTGGGAAGGAACGCCCAGTCTACTTTGCGATGTGCGGCTAGTCGCTACAGAGGAAGGTAAGGGAGGTTTTCCCGTGGGTTTTGGAGGTGTTAAAGAACCCTCCTCGGCAATCGGAAGATGGCCGGAAATAGAACTACGTCGCCGTTTGTTCACCATTCCTTTTGCGGTTGAAACTGCTGAGCTACCGAACTTTCTCAAATTAGCAAATCGCGGCTCTAATCCAGACGTTATCGAATGTCGCCTTCGACTAACTGAAGCAGATGGTCTCTCCAGAGGTATGACCACTCCCCCGGGAAAATCCTCATCCTCCCCATGTCCATTCAAATTTCCTAACGATCCATTAAACTCCTCTTGAACGTCTTGCAGATTATCATCACAAGACAAAGACCTCCTTGCCCTTAGGCATTTCCCCTCATCGTCATTTGCCTGAGCACTCAGCGGCGACAAACACGGATCAGATCCAGCAGCCTTCACAGTTTCTGCGTTAGGACTGCCAATTTTCTTGGGGCTAAAAGTTGTGAACCACTTCAGCGGAGACTTTGAGCCTTGTGGCGATAACAATCCTTTCGCACCATCCCTGATTCCTCCCATTTTAAAGTAATTAATCAACAAGCTTTTTGGTGGTTGTTTGACTAACGCATCCAAGTCTAACGCGTCCGTGGACTGACTCAGAGAAGCTCGCCGTGGCTCAATCTTTTCAGGAATGTTAGTTATACTAGCGCTACGGAAATTTCCACTGGCATAGCCAGTCAAGGTCACAGGACCAGAAGGAGGAGCAGGGAGCTTTGAGTTGTTTACAGGTAATCTACAAAAAGCATGTTTTATCTACATTCAAAATAGGTCAACTTTCTACTGTTAGCATTTCTACTAAAATTATTAACTTTTGGTCACAAAAAAATACTGATTAAAGCTTGGATGGGATAACGAGTATATTTTGTTATCGTGTCATAT
>VICI01000620.1:23109-33914 GCA_019593645.1 Akabosia matsudoensis
TTTTTTTTTTTTTTTTTGTTTTTCTTGCTGAAAAATTATAATCTACAGTTGAATTCCATCCAGATTGAAGCAACGTGAACAAATTTAAAAACATATATGTATAAGACAGCCCACGAATTTTACAACAAAAAAAAAAGTTTTATCATTCCAACCGTAGTATTTTTTTAAAAACGTACATGAGAAAAAAGACACAAGGCAGTTCAACAGTGAAATCCATACACGCACATAAAAAGAAACAGTTGTTTCACAAGACAAGTTAAAGAATTACACACTTTTTAAAAAATCGCTAAAAACATTTAGCTTCATATTTTAAGTGGAAATACTTTTTGAAAAAAAAAATATTGTTGGTTTAATTACCCATCCAAAAACGTACATGAGAAAAAAGACACAAGGCAGTTCAACAGTGAAATCCATACACGCACATAAAAAGAAACAGTTGTTTCACAAGACAAGTTAAAGAATTACACACTTTTAATAAAAATCGCTAAAAACATTTAGCTTCATATTTTAAGTGGAAATACTTTTTGAAAAAAAAAATATTGTTGGTTTAATTACCCATCCAAGCACATTTCATTTTTACGCAGCCTAACGAAAATCCATCCAAAAAGAAAGAAAGAGACACACACATTTTAAAAAGACGTATAAAAAATTCCTCTCCATCAAATTTTCGCTAACAAAACAACAGAGCAAGTCCACCAGAGAGTATCAGTACATTGTACAAACAGGGAGCTAGGGTTATCATCCGCTTGCTTTTTGCTAGTCAAAACAATTAAGATATTCCTCTAAAGGATACAAAAAGGATAAGAAACATGGACAAATTTTTTCATTCCAGGGACACACTCTTTCCATGATTAGTCTCGCGCACATCCACAGACACACTTTTTTGTTTCGTCCAAAAAAAAGCGAAACCAGCTACGTCCGTCCCAAGTCTTATCAAACAAATAGAGTCAAGATAACCCCACAGTTAAGCTTTTACAAAAAGCACCCAAACAGCCTTTCACCCACAAAATAGAGCTTAATTATTGTTCTTTCTTTTTCTTAGCTGAATACTAAATAGATTCAATTGTCATTTTACGTCCTGTTACCTCATCCCCAGTTACAGAAATATTATATTTGCTTTAAAAGTTTGTTCGGAAAAGGGTAAAAGTGAACAAGTATAAAAGACTTTGAGTGCGGTATAAATTTCAACAAAGATGAAACTAGGGAGAAATGGTTTACCGAGTGAGTTGAGTCCTCCTTTGAATTTGACTGATAGGTTTGCTTGTAAATAGAGATTATAAGGGTTCATAGACAATAGAGAAAAACAAATAGAAGTTATAAAAATACAGAGAAATTATTCGTTTAAACTCAAGTTACTAAAAAATACAAATAACCAAATGAACTGATACTTGAAATTTTTTTAAAAATATTAAATATTGGTGCTACCAAAATAAATCTCAAAAGAAATTTTGTATTTGTACAAAATGATTTTGTACAGAGGAAAAACAGGAAAAAAGTACTCCAGAAAGCTATCGTGCAAAAAGGAAACTTGTAAACCAAACTAAAATTGTAAAATTCTTTAAATATTGTAAGTTTTGAAGATATCCTATAATCTTATCATTTTCATTGGAACCTACCTGCTCTTAGGTTTTCCACCGCTGCGATTATCTTCTGGTGACAAGTTTGATGTTGCAGGGCTTAAATTTCTATTTAAAATAATTATAAATAGGTAATTCAGTTTTATTGATGGAGGTATGAGCAATGACAAGAAATTTGATCTTAGACTTACTTTGGAGAAGCTTTAGACACTGTAACAGCAGGACTTGGAGCGTCACCCCCACCTCCAGAGTCAATCACTGCCAATTGGGACTGCCTCACAAATATGCCGTGCTCATCGGCACATTTAAAGTAGACCTTTCCTATGTACAGAGCCATTATTTTTCCCCTTCGCTTCGTCCAGTTCGACGCCCACCCATTTTCCACTTGCGAAGTCTATTAGGTTTCAGATAAATTGAATTACAATAAATATGGATTTCTTGGAAATTTTGACAGATCTTCGTAGTTTAAACTCTAGTAAATTTGCATCACCTGTCGTTCCAATAAAGGCGACCCTTCCTCTTGTCCCTTTCCCCACGACCTCCACCAACGTGCCTATTGCTAAATTTGGAGGCTCCGTTGCAGCCATCGTTTCTTTCGGACTTGGACTCCCTTTCCCACCGCCTCCTCTTCCAAGCGATCCAGAGCTACCCCTACCTCGTCTCCCTACGGAGGACGACAGCTTCCCTAACTTCCAATCCCCACCACTTCCTTAAAACCACTCAAAATCCCTCCAAATAACCCTATATTAAGTCGTATCAGTAGCTATTCACTCCATTTCACTGTAATCCTGAAGGCAAGGTAACAAAATAGAAAGAAACTTTTATAGAAAGAAACTAGTAAATTATGCTCTTTTTGTTTGTCACCTGTCAAGTTAATTAACTCTTTCCCTGATGAACTGTTTTCCTCTGACTGATGTCGGAGAGCATTGCGAGCTGAGATCATCTTGACTACATAACAGCTGTACGCTGTAGCAAGTAACGCCATCTCTGATCCCGGGAAAAAGGCGCACAAATTTTTCACTAAAAAAGAAGTTATGGACGCTAGCTCTACATCCCCAATCAATGCCTCCCCCAGTGTCCAGGATGATACTGACACACGTGAAATCCCTAGCGAAGCGTCGCCCATGAAGACGGCAAGTTCAGAGCGACGATTTGTTCTGAGCCCTCCTCCTCCCGTCAACTTTTACAATGAAACAGGATGTGGAGACCAGGAAATGCTGCGGGAGCAGTTCACCCCAGTTCGACGTGGGTCAACCCCAGGGACTCTTCATGAAACAAGGAATTATGTCATCGACTATGGGAGTTTAAGAAGAAGCGGATACTTTTTAAGTCCACAGCCGACGACGGCCCCACAAAAAGGCAGCTTCCAGGATATGGCAGCCTCATGGGATGGACAAGACCGGGTTCAAAATTGGCTGAATGCATGGCCAGACGAGATTTCTTCGATGGACACCTTGAGCGTCAACTCTTCTCTAAGCGTCGTTTCCAGATTGATGACAACGGCAGAGGACCGCTTCCTCCAGAAAATGGTCGAGTGTCGCGGCCAGGTGAAATGCACCAAAGTACAAGAGCGCGTTTTACACTGGTGGGAAACGGAAATGATCTTGGATGCGGCCAATGATCAAATAGACGCCATTCTAGAAAAAGATATGAAAGAAAGGCCTGGCGTACCATATGAATATGTCAGTGCGAGCATCGAGCTTCCAAAGAAATCCACAGATAAGACGGAACCACGGGACAACATTTTGGTACGATCCCTCAACTGGTTTGCGTCATTTTGGAAGGATGTTGATTCCAAAGAAGCTCCCGGACCAGTTGAAGTCAATCCGGAAGCATGGCTGATCGAGCCTTATCGGGGACCTGTGCGTGTAAACGGCGCTGTGATTGCATCCCGGACTCAGTCAATCGTAAAGGGCTCTGTGATTGAAGAAGTTAAAGCCTTTCTACGAGCTATTGGAGAAGCTTTGAGACTTGTAAATGTCACGCCACCTCCTCCTCCAAAATCCCCTGTCAAAAATAAAGAGCAGGACCCCGAAATCGACACTCTATCAGCATTCCTCTCTTCAACCAAAAAGAAATCTCGATTCCGAACAGTTTTTGGCACTCACAATCCCGACAAAGCGCCGTCATACTCGTTTCTCTTCCGGCGTCGCCGTACTTATCCCACCGCACAACCCCGGCAACGAAGAGGCTTCCTCGGAACAGTTAACGGATGGATTTCTCGTCGAAATGTCAGATCTGTCCCTCCGTCAGCCTACAACGTCATCATCTCATCGATTCGCACTGGAATCCCTAGTTCCACCACCCCAGCCATTCCTGGATACCCAGCCCGTCGGGCAATGAAACGCTGTCAAGAAAATCAAGCGGTCCCTACACGCTACAAACTCTTGCGCGGCAAGCGAACCCGAATAGTTTACTTGTGAATGTAAAGAAAAGAATCCAAATTTTATTTAATTGACTAGTTAAAAAATAAATAAATAAAAAGTTTATGTACATAATATTATTTTTTACAACGCTCAGTCCACATACAATGACCCATCTGCAGGCCCTAAGTATCGTACACCAATCAAGATAATATCGATAATCGTCCACAGCCCAAGTCCCCCAAAACTAAACAACTTTCCAATTCCCTCCTGCCACCTTCCAAGGTAAAACCTGTCCGCGCCAAAGCCACCCAGAGTGATACTCAGGACAAATGTGGTCGACCATCTGTAGCCGTTTTTCCAGTTGCACGGCATCATCCTCGGGAACTGGCGATTTCCCATGCAGAGCACGTTCGAGAGGACGGTGCAGTTGTGCTTGACGTACTGACGGGGTTCATACGGGTAGATGGAGGAGCAGCCTTGTGCGCCGTTGCAGACCTGCTGGTAGAGAGGCGTTTGGTAGCAGTACTGGCAGATCATGGAGCGAGTGAACTGTGTGTCCTCTTTGCAGACTACGGTTGGCTTTTTACGGCACTTGACCTCGGTCATTTCACCGTACTTGCATTTTTTATTGAAGACGCAGTCGATGCACTCGGCGTCTAAAGTCGGAGCAGTTGACGTCGGGCTGCGACTGGTTACAGTTTTCGTGTCCAGTTGACTTTGGCTGCGCGAGAACAATCAAAAGAGTAAATTAGTTAGATAAAGTTAAACATTTTAGAAGAATGTGACAGTTTAGTTTCCGAACATTTTCTCTGGATGGAGACCTTGCTGGTTTAGTCTCACTCGGAGAATGTGAATTTGGCGGGATACTACTTCCAAGAGAGTCTGATTTGGAGTCATGGTCGCCTCTTTTCAACGGTGGAGGTTACTTTACTGCTTTCTACAAATCATTAATAATTTTATTATCTTTACCTAGCGCATTAATCATCAATTGAAGACTTAAAAGCTGCCAAATCAACTTACCTTTAGGCTCACCAATTACTTCAACACAAACTATGAACACAACGGCGACCAGTGTAACCAGTCGCCTTCCAGAAGAGATCATTGCTTTCCCCAATGCTATTCCCCCGGTGGTACTACTTTAAAAACAAACGCTTTTAAAAAAGCTAAACGTGCATCTGAGTGAAACGCACAAGCACTCAAACTTAAAACTTTGTCACAAACAAACGTGGCGAAATAGTGCTTGGGCTCAGCTGCTCTGTTGTTGTGATGCTTTTTTCATGCGCTTTGTTTTGCTTGCTTGGATGTTCGGAACAGAAGGAAATATAGCGTCACACTGGACGTAACTACCGGAAGTGGTAAGCGAATAGGCCACATTTAAATTTTCGTGTTTTTTAAACTTTAAGGAAACTACATAGTTCTTTCAACTTTATCTTTCAACATGACAGTTGAGCTAGACTTCTCCTGGCCTGTATTCAAATGTTATGCGTTTTATACAAGCATTTTGTTGTTTAAATTGATTTCGTTAAGTTTTCTCCAAGCTGCGATTCAGATCCGGAAGCGGGTAAGCGACTAACTTTAAATATATTGGAGTGATTTAATTGTGCTAGTAACTAAAACTTTTCTTTTGCATTTATAGATAGCATATCATGCAGAAGACGCAAGGTTTTTAGGTGTTCCACATCAACGGCAAAGGTCACGGAGTTATGATGACACGTTACTACGATGCGGAAACGCCCAGAATGACGATCTCCTACAAATTCTGCCATTTGTAGTGTTAGGCTATCTTTACTGCTTCACCCATCCTTCCGTCACGTTTGCTCGGATGATTTTCCAGCTTTTCACGCTGTCACGTTTCTTCTACACTTTTGTCTACGTGGTTTACATTTTGCGTCAACCTTGTCGTGCGATTGCATGGTCGATTGGAACTGTGCTTAATCTTTATATGACATTTAAATTGTTTATTTACTTTATCTGAATTGAGAAAATTAAAAGCAGGAGCATTTATCTGCAGTACAGTTCTTTTGGGGGTATACGAGACATTGCTCTTGACAATGGAGATCTGCTCCAGGTAGATTTCTAAAGGAACCAATGGCTTCGCAGCCAGTGAGGCAGTGGCATTTACCGGAAGGGCAGTTTGGAGGGTGACGAAGGCAGTTTTGCTGACACCAAGCGTCCACGTCAACATCTCTGTGTGTTCTGGACACGCACACTTGAGATCTGAAATTGATTTAGATATAATTTTCATCAACAAGGTCAGAGGTTATGACCAAATGCGTGCGTCAGTTTCTTACGTTATCCTTGGAGAAAGCATTTTCCCACCGGATCTCATTCCCGGAATAGGTATCACAGCATTTTTATGCGAAAACTTTGGAGGACGACCACCTCCCGTATTCTGAATTATGGCAATGTCTGCACAGTTGATAAATGTTTCTTGACCGCCGCAGCCAACAGCTTCCGTTCCGTTGGCACACGTTCCCCAAGTGTTCGCAGCAATATAGGTCCACTGAAGAACGCAGTGCGTGCAGCTAATAAAGTTTGGAAGCTGAACTTGAATATTAAAAACTTTTGACTTTTCCTCAGACATGATTGTGTATCTTTCACTAAGTGAACCCGTAGCGTCTAGCAGCTTTAGGCGAGTCTGGTCAAGACACTCTTGCGTCACTTCAGTCGACGGGTCCTTCACCGGACACAGTTTAAACTCAAATGTTCCTTGATGGTTTGCAGTAAGCTCGACTGTAACATCAACAATTTGTCCAGGAGCGTATCGGCTCACGATTATCCCTCGCGCAAACATTCCTCCGGCTTCATGGGGGCGTGGCACGGGGTCCGAGTAGCTGTCCCCACATATTCCACATTTTCCATTGTTCTGGTGAATCATGACTGAAATGAGACAAGGCAAAACTTTTTGATTTGAAAAAAGCTATTTTTAATGCGTTGCTGCAATTATGCCTAAGAAAATGTTCTTTTCAAACCGTTTCTTCCCCCGCACCAAAGCTGATTATCGTCATAATTGGTCGGAGTGTCATACTCAAATCGCCACATGCAGTTTCTTGCAGGTGGCTGCATTAACCGTCCATGAGACACAACATCTTTGACCTATTTTATGGGGGACATACAAAAACAGACAATTTTTTTCGCAATTTGCCCCAAATTTAATTTTCTCAATTTATTCTAGTGAAAACTCTGCAAATTGATGTCTGAATAGGATACACTTACCAGAGATCCAAGTGATATCACCATAAACGAAATTAACTTGACTTTCATTGTTAAAACATAAAAACTGCCGTTAATTTCAAAACAATGAAATCGAAAGCTTAAACTACGTTTCAACTCTAGTTTTCTTATCAGCATGCAAAATAAAACGGATCAGCCTCCTCATTTATACTTAAATGGGACAAAAGCCACATTACCTTTTGTGCGCTTTTTTTTGCGTCCCCTATTCACCAAGTGAAAATCATAACTGTTCGTTTATGACAGTTTTTTTTTCAAAAGTGATCTAACCTCGCAAAAAGGCGAAAAAAAAATCTGCGTTAATCAATATTAAACAAAGAAAAAACAAAACGCACAGTGATTACTGCGTTCATTCATACCAAACAGCCTTGCGTTTCACATATCAGCTAACCAGACATGTAGACGCTCTTGTGCACTTGTGCACCCATAAACCACAAACAAGTCAATAGACAATAGAGAACTGCTCCTGCCTATTGACATTGCTAAATACTGATGAGGGCTCACTTGAGAGTCAAGATCTGGGACAAATTCGTAGTAAGGAGTAAACACATAAAAGAATTTACTCTAACGAGAGGAATAATTAAACCTCCAACGAGATAAGAACGAAAAAAAAAATGATGCGCAATTTTTTCGTGCAAGACTTTTCTCTTGTTGTCTTTTTTCTGTGTCATTGTCACCCATTGTAATGATAATGTCACAAATATTTTGGTGACAAGTTTGACAGATTTTTTCTGTGTACTCATTAGCATGTCGTGTAGCCTATTTGTCAATGTGTCAACCTGGACTTATCTTGCAAAAATACTCGTTAGTAACGGGACTTTATAGTGTGCTAGCGAGCAGATCAAATTACGAGGAAATCTGGGTCATAATCAAGCGATTTAATTTTATTGAAAGAGTTTTATAATGTAACTTTACAGGTGAATCATGTCATATGTACATCCAACATATGCACTTTTCCTTGTCACAGTCTTTAGGATTATGGCGGCTACATCTTTGTTCGCAGCAGAGATCCGATCCAGACATGTTTCTGAAAGGACCAACAACATCGCAAGACAATCCCCTGGACAATTTATTTGTTAATCGATGAGCGCTTGCAATTTTCTTGACACCATTTATTATTACTAGGCTGGCTTGCAAAACTCCTTGCACCTACACAATTTTGCGACCTGCAACAGAAAAAAGTAAAATAATAGCTTTAGACAGATAAGTAAATGAAGCCATAAAAGATTTTTTTTATGGTGTGGCAAGATTGTAAAGTGAAACTGATACAGGTCAAAGCAAAAGCTTTGTCGCGCTATTCTCAAGTGCGTGCATGTTGAAGGCGGAGTGCGTATAGAAAGTAAAGTCACGCATTTTTCGATAATAGATTTTTAGTGAAAACTTGCCTAACGACAAGTGGAATTAGATAGTCGCTCTTGCTGTTTCGAACTCAAGCCATATGTTGTTCGGTGGTTGTTGAACTGGCGATCGTCCAACTGTGTTTAGCAAAACGGCAATGTCTGAACAGTTTACAAAGGTTTTTCGAGCAACGCATCTTTTGCAAAATTGCAAAGCAAAGCGCAAAGTGAGCTTTTGTGCATGCAAGATATTTAGCATTTTCGTAAATGACAGCTATTTCTCCCCTTGGAACACTTGGTCATAATAATATATGTACGTAATTTTTCGCTATTTGAACGAATGTACAAATTCTCACTAATACAGGCTCCCGAAATTTTGGACACTAACTTTATTTCGAAAGTACATGCTAACTGTACTTGCATTTATTGGACGCAGGAATCTAAGATGTAAGATGTTTACGTTATCTTAGACTACCTAGAAGATTTGACGCAAGAACCAGCATTGGTCATAGCAAAAGGAGAATTCATATTCTTACTCTTAGGTATTGACGCATATTTTCATAAACTAATAAGTTATGTTTTGATCCTAAAATTACATAGTTGAAAAGATAGCGTTATGTACCGATTCTTTTTACCAATACCGACTTTTCGTGTGATTAAAAGCCGTCCTTTCTTCTTTCCGGAATGGTGCATACATGAGACAGGTGACAAGTCTATTTTATAAGCCCAAGGGTCTATTCATACCAGGGGTGTAAAAACGTACAGCCATAGGGTTTTGGCGCATTATAAATAGTTTCCCGAGACTGCAAAGTTGAAGATAAAATTTGAATTATGCATTTATTCATTTATTTACTTATTAATGAAACCTGTTTCATACAATTAGAAAGCCTTTATGTTTGACATTATGATATCGATTAGTCATTTATCCACAAAATTAAGAGACTCGACTTATCACGAGCAGTGTGCTAGACAATTTCCTTGCGCTAAGCAATCATGCGAAGATTAAGATCTAATTAAATATTCATACTCGTTTATTACATCGCGCTGCATAAGCGAACATATAGTTGTCCACGAGAAAATTAATTTAGTTACCTAATGCAATATTCTCTTTGAACTTGCACAAAGAAAGCAACATATTATGGTTTTCGTAAGACAGAGCAAACTTATGAATTTACTAGTGCACTCACTACAATTTATTTGAAAAGAAAATAATCAATCAATCAGATGCGTGAAATAATTATTCGTATTCCGTCAATGAAAGGAAAACTCAACTGAGGACTGAATACATTCCAAAAGAAGTCTTTGTACAAGTATTTCACATCAGTGCTTACGTCAAATGCTTGTATTACTGGTTTCCTACAGATTCTATGTTCCGAGGTTGCGTCAAGCCTTAAACTAAGCTGTACATATGTTACATGTTGTATGTCATAATTCGTTCCACTATAATGATTCTTTTTCAAAAACAACGTCTGAAACTTCCGAACTTAATCAAATATTGGTAGCATACTGGCATCCACTGTTCGGAGGAACACGTCATAATAAAAAGCCGTCTTCTCTTCTTTAACGAAAGGATAGAAGGGCCCACAAGACATGCCTATTCCACGATAAGCCCTTAACACTCGGCGAAGAAGCATTTTATTTGCTCTCAAATCTGCACTGATTTGGACCAATCGTGTTTTCGCAATGAATAGCTGTTCCTCACTCTCCATTCTACAATTGACCAAGGGTGTCAACAGTAACGCGGATGCAACACAAATTATTACAGATACAGTTGGCATGAGCCAGTACACAATCAGGGGCAATATGTGAAAACATTTTATGGTGACTGCATTCACGGCAACCCAGATCGTGGATGCTCCGTTAATGAGTACACCCAAGATTGAACACCAAGCCTCATTACTCATCCGATCGGCAAGTCTAAGGACCTGGTACCATCTGCAGAACGAAAATCCATATCTTGAATCTACTTTCGCTTTGAGCTTCCCCAGAATGAACAAGCAGTGAGCTTGAAGTTCCGTGTACAAGAGAAACGTTGCCACGTACATGCCCATGAATCGACATCCTTCAACACAGCAAATATAGCAAAGGATAACACGTAACCCGAAGAAAAACCAGGTCATGTATTCGCCACATTCGGATTCCTTTCCCTCAGGGCAAAATATCTGTGGTAGTGAGAATGCAAAGGGATCCATGTCGATGATCAGTACGCCTGGGAGAAGAACAAACGGAATTCCAATAAATATTGCTATTACAAGCTGTCCAGCCATAGACATTTTGGTCCATGTTTTGTCCCT
>VICI01000621.1:0-33878 GCA_019593645.1 Akabosia matsudoensis
TTTGCCGTTTCCGATTTTTTTTCGATTTTCCAAGTAGGCACGTAACCTATACCCAAAACTCGTTTTTCGTCTTTAGCCGTTCACAATGAGATTTGTAGGTAGTTTGTCACAAGAGCTGGCGTTTTAAGTAGCTCTTAACTTCCTCTAAAAAATTACATTTTGCGTAGGGCAAAGACAACCTCGTTACGAGGGAAAGATTCAAAGTACTCAATCATCAAAAATTTAGATCTGAATTCTAAATTTAGAAACTCAGATCGTTTATATCTTTTTTATGGACAATAAGCTAATATAGAATAAATTACTTTAACTATTCCATCATACCAAATTTTGATCTTAATTCTAACCTCAGGAGGTTAGATGCAAAGACTAGCTCATTTCAGAACAAAAGACTTGTAAGACAATAATACATAGGACAATCATCAGTAATAAGATTACTTTACTTTTATTTCAAATACGGTACACACACACTTCATTGTGTAGACTAGAATCCGATACAGTTATTTTACACATTTATTTTGATTTATTTTTATATAAGTACATTCGAAACATGAGTCTAAAAGTATCATCTGATTGTAAACCATTCCCTGTACAAAACTACAAGCGAACACTGCGAGTAATTAAAATCTAACCACACCATCTCCTAATCTCCTTATGTAATACTACTTCATTTCTGTATTTGTCGGCATTTGAAAATTCGTCCAAATGAAATACATACTGGTACAGCTCTAAATGTTACAGTTTTTAAAAGAATGAATCAATCAAGTTATTGCTCTACTCGCATTTTCAATACATAGTTAATGAAATTCTTAACGTGTCCAGTACAGTTGTCGTTCCCAACGTAAAGCCCCATAATTTCAGTTTCACATGTTTCATCACGCATGCGAACTAAGGCCATCTGCAAGGCTACTTGTCCCAATTGCAAATCCCTCAGAATTTCGAGGGACGGGTTTGTGATGATGCAGAATGTTTGCCGCGCCCATTTTTCAATACATTTCCGTCCCCTTGGCAATATTTTTTTGCAATCGTTTCCATTTGAATTCCGTTTCTCGATACATAGTTCTGGATTCTTATGAATTAAATCAAGAGCAGTATCCCATTCCTTTCTAACATCCGCCCGTTTTTCCCACGCAAGGAAGGCATCCTTGTCGACAAGTACCTATAATCAGTAAAATCCACAAAAAAAACAGAATAATCCAGAAAATAAAATCCAGTATCACACAAGATGACAATGCACGACAATTGTCACATAACAATCATAGTTATAATATAACACTCACCTTGTCCTTGCAGAAGGGAAAAACAGCATATCTATAATCATCATTAAAAACGGTTTTCGATACGACAGCCACCTCCGTACCGCCCTCGCTTGGGTTTTGCCTACAGTACTGTTCCCATTCTCGCACGTCGTCAAAACGCTCCCACCATGTTCCAAATTCGGCTACCCGGTTAACTTCGAACATCCTAACATCAAACTGTTTATTGCCCTGTACCTTGATCTTGAATTGTTGGACATGCTTAAAGCCAAGAGATGGGTCAATCCTAATCTCTGTGTAACACGAAGGATATATATGTAGAAAAATTATAATAAATTAGAAAATATGAAGAAAACATATATTTTTCATATACAAGATGTGAGAGAGAGAACACACCTTTCAGTGGCACATAATGGTCGTGACTCGTTCCTTTTTTCCTCAGTTCCTGCTCAAGAAGGTCGAAAAAGACTTTCTGTTTTGCAATAGGAAGAACCAAGATCCGATTTAGAACTTTGCTCACAAACTCCTCAATTGCGTGAGATGAACCATTTCTAGAAGTATTGATTTTCAAGTGAGGAATGTCTAGAATCAAGAGATGTTTCATTTCTTCTGCTGTACTGTTTGAAACCAGCTGCTTGAGGGCCTGGGTTATGGAAACTGCCCCACCATGGGTATACAAGTAGTCCGAAAAGTTTGTGAAACGTTCTGAAGCCATTACGTTGCCTTGCTGCAAGGCAGTCAGCTGGTTAATCCGTTTTGCAACCACAGCAGTTTTTCGTTTTTCTCCGGGAATATCTGAGACCAGCGTATGGAATCGGGGACCAGTCTCTTGACCACCACGATGAGTTCGTCCAAGTTGCTGCAAAAGAGCAACTGGCTCCCAACCATATTCAATGGTTATATGATTGCGTCGTTTCTTGTTTGGAAAGTCTACATGGGCATGAAGCGCAACGTCGTTTGACTTGTTTGAGGATAAAATCGCAACGTTAACTTTTCCGTCCACATCTTCGTTGAAAGCACCATAACGCTGCTTTGCCTTTTCAAAGGTCTTAGTCACAACGTCCCACCTCTTTTTGTCATGTTGATATTGATAAAAGGTGTTTCGGCCTGACAGCTGTAACAACGGTAATAAAAAGAAAGCCAGTTAACCGCAACTGTAGTTGTTTCTTTCACTCGAAATGGCATAGAAATTTATACTAAAATTACATCAAGGACATCGCAAGTCTCGGCACCTCCAATTGTGTCCAAGTCTTTGTTCATTAATACATCAATAGGGTTCAAGGGAAGAAATGGGTACAATTCATGATAGAGTCTCCTTATACCAGCCGGTGTAGGATTATCTTTTACTTTGTTGTAACTCCAGCTAATATAACTCGGATCAATGAATGTATCGTCCATTTGTTTTAGCGAGTAGCCTACTGAATAAATAGGCCACTTTGTAGAATCCGTAAAGCCTTCAATTCTGGGTCGTTTGGGTTGAGCTGGTACCCCGCCCTCCTGTTCGTCGTCGTCTTCTCCTTCTTGTTCTCCTTCTCCTCCTTCTTCCCCTTCTTCGTCTTCTTCTTCTTCTTGTTCTTGGCCTTGCTGACCATGTAATTGCGCTTCCTGTCTCTCTCCTTGTTGTTGTTCAAGTAATGCCGCAGCCGGTGTCTTGGGGCATAACGGTTTAACTTTGATGGGATCGTTGCTCCCTCTTACGTATGTTTTTTGAGTGCCGACGTTGATACGCAATTTGCGAAGCACTTCTTCAAGCAAATACCTAATGAATCAATATCATATCGTATCATATCAGCATATTATCATGATTCATCAAGTTTACAGCGAAATTAGTATTCAACTTACGCAGCGGCAGAGAAGGGATAACCCCCACTTTTATCCTCTTGAAATGCCTTAAATTGTTGATCCCAAGTGTGCTCTAACCCAACAACAGAGCATTCCCCCCGGTCTTTAGCGTTCCTGATCGACAGACAAACACCCGACAGCATTACGTACCTCATCTTTTTAAAGTTTCTCATCATCATCATCTCACCTGATAATCTCTATAGTGGCTTGGACTTTCGATGACACAATGAGTGTGCTAAAGAATTTTTGGGACTTGCCCCAAAGAACACTCTTGATAGCAGCATTTTCACCACCGGCACGGTCTGCAATATTTGCCTCGCACAGTCTTTTCATGTAGTCTGTCACGACAATCATCTGTAAAACAAAGAAACAAGAACACGCTTTCAAATGTGTACACGAGTTGTATACTTCAGCTTTTCAAGGCTTGCGGTTAATTGAATTACCATTTCCGAGCAACGTGTATACAAAAGCTCAAACTCAGCAGTGGCTCCAACCTCAACATAATTGTACTCAACTGAATCATAACTTAGCTGTCTTGACACGTAAACACCTCGTTGTTTCAAATGTAATGGAACTAACTCCATGGCGGATGTTCCCCTATGAAAAAGACATACAATAAACGCATATAGTACGACTATACAACTATATCTCAACATGCCAAATAACTGGTGTCAACACGTACATGGCTGTCATATGATCTCTAAAATCGCTCTTCTTTTGGTAAACCTGATTATCCCCCCAGATACCAAGACGTGAAAATGTCAGTAAATGATTTATTTCAGATGCCCCGGTTGCGCTGGCATATACCACTCTGGCGTATGGAAAATCTGTCTGAATTTCAACTGCTCTGACCCCTCTTTTTGAAGCTTTCTCCTCCTTAGCTTCACCAGTTTTCATGAAGTGACCGTCGTCAAAAAAAATCTATATGCAGTAAACTTATAACAATAAGTATTTGATCGTAAACTTTCACAGTGTGCAATTGGAAAGTATTTCTGAGTCCAATAGAACTTACCAATCCATTGAAACCTTCGCCCATCCATTCCTTCAGCCAATCGTATGTCTTGTCGTTTGCAACCTCATTATAAGTTATCGTGAGAATTACATCACCAACTCCAGCACCCCTCCCTTTCAGATTTTCCAAGTTCAACACCTCAACAAATCTATCAAACTTCTTATACTCGTTTGTCATAGTGAAAAATGAATCTTTGCTTGCGGTTATCCATATGGCCTTTTTAGTAAGGCCCTTTTCATTTCGCATATGTTCGTGCGCTATTCCAGCTAGAGATCTTGATTTTCCCAGACCTACGCCATCCGCTAATGTAGTAAAAGGTATTTAGTTAGCAATATTCATTACTACTATTACTAAGTTTTCCTACCGTAATTTTGTTGACATAACAATAATAATAATAATAATAATAATAATAATAATAATAAGACCAGCTTCAAGCAAAGCATACCGAGGTAAAAGCCTAACCGGTACTCTTTCCCTGCCACCTTAAAAGTTTTCTGGAATGCCTGATGAGCATAAATAATAGCCTCCATTTGTGCGTCACACAGCAATGGCGGATTTTCGGTGATGCCCGGCCTGTAATGCTGCTCGTCCATGACAAGTTTGTATTCCATTCTAGGAAGCTTAACCTTGGCAAGGCTGGCTGCTTCAACTAGCGGTTCGGAAAATCGTCCACCCACAATTCCTGGGCGTAAAAAAAACGGGTTAGGTTCTCTGACATTAAGCTTGTTTTTTAAATAAAAAACATGGGTTTTCTGTGTATTTCAAAAAAGACAGGTAAAAATAAAGTCTCACCTGGACTAGGCTGATAAGGTACATAGACAGGGAATGGTCTCCCAATCTCGTCCCATTTGGGATCCCACGGAGATTTCAAAGTTTCTGGATCAGATGATTGAGCTTCCATTCTGAAATCACACATCCACTGGAACTAAACTCTACACAAAAATGTTCAAATGTCTCACAGTCACTGACTGAACTGTCTCACTGTCAAATGTCACTGAATCGGATTGCTCACCAAACACAAGAAAGATGATTTCACTCAAAAAATACTAAAGACTTTTCCTCCACTGTGCTACTGCTTCTCTTCTCCTTCACTCCAACAAAACAACTGATAAAGTTTGATTTTCTGTCCTGGACTAAGGAATTTATTTTCAACGCTTTTTTATCTCACAATTTATATTTGTCTCCAAAGTTTAAGTAAAGTATTATTAACTATCACAGATGCAACTACTGCTTATACTACTACTGTACAAAGTACAAACTTTTCAAAAAAAAAAAACAAAAAACCAAAAATCAAAATTATAGTAAGAGATATTTCGAAAAACTTAACAAAGTTCACGAACTAATTGTTCTTGTTCACTACTTCACTGTATCCACCGAGCAAACCATACTACTTCAAAAAATATTCAACATTACGGTATTTTGTTCTTTAATCACTGGAATACTATACTACTTTTTACTACTGCTTCAACTACTATTATGTGAAGCTTTGCTGTTATGGTAACAGGGTTTTACAGTAGGTACCAAAAATGAGAAAACGGCTGCTTCATGTAGGTGAACAGGAGTAGATGTTCGCTCATCTTTTTCTTCATTTCATCTGACATCTGGATTTCAAAAACAAATTCACAAAACAAAAAACAAAAAAAAAACAAAAAATTCAACCGTATACTGATTAAAATTTGATGCTTCTACTTTTTAATCGAAAAAAGATTGCTATTATAATAATAACATACCGAACAACACATTAGATGAACATGTTTCAAACTTTTCATTTTGAGGAATACCTCAGTTGCAGTGTTATCACCAAACCACATGTTACAAGCGGAACTGTGCTGGAATATGAACACTTTTAGATCTAGTGGTGGGCACAAGGAATTATTAAACGCATTAGGATAACAACACAATGGTTTTTTCACGATTGTTTTTGCAATTGCAAATTAGTAAAAAAAAAAAACTAAAATAGGGACGTACTTTTCAAGGACAACATGTTCACCAGGTCAGCCATATCCGGAATTCCATCACCTTCGTAACGTCCAGATGTTCCTTCATTCGAAAACCGTATACCAGGACGGAAAGATCCAACCATTTTTAGCTCGCGCAAGTTTGGCCATGCCGCAGCAATCTCACCAATTATGTCATAGTTAGTGTCGACATTGACAAAACAACAGCCTTTCAAAACTAATTTTTGGACTTGAGGGAAAACTTTGGCCAACTTCGCAATGTGATCAGGGAAGAAGAACGAAAGTCTAAGTGTACGAACTGTATCTCTTCTGTACAAATAGTAGTCGTTCGGGATTTTGTGAAGTGGGGATAGTTTCAAACTTTGCACACCGGGCATGTTCTCAAGAAAGATGAATGATTGCATCCTGTAACACTTCAGCGATACATGTTTCAATCCAGTAAAAACTCCACCCGACCAATTTGACCAGTCGTGGTTGCAAATGCTCAGATACTGGAACTGAAGTATAGGTGCCGACTGAAAAGTTCGATTGAAAACGTGGGAAAGTATATTACCATTCTTGACAGCCAAATGCTTCAGTTCTTGCCCACATCGTTCCAAAAATGTTTTAAATGCATCGCATTCTTCAAATGTCGTGAATCTATACTGAAGATATGTTAATCGCACGTTATTAGAGGTGAGTTCGTTGAAGATCTCAAACGTTCTTGGACTTCTACTTATAGCATTCATTTGGTCACATTCAAGTTCCTGTAAAAAAAAACCAATTGTTATAAAATAATACTGAACAGTAAACGACATAACTAAGAGAATGGAGTGAAAAGGGATTTCAAAACATCTTATGCCCGAACCTTTAACGAACTGGAAAACGTCGTGATAATCTCGATGAACCCCCAACCATCGAATACATCCGCTCCCCTTCTCCCGTCATATCGTTTTTGCGTGCGTCTGATAGAAAGTTTTTTAACTTTAGGAACTCTTTCTTCAGCAGTAGTAATGGGGAAGGAATCAGCATCATCCATGCCCGTTGTAGGAACCAAAACATCAGTCATTCCTAATTCCGTCATGTTTGGAAATGTGGAAAATATTGCCTGACGAAGCGCGTTGAGATCTCGAAATCTTACGTCTCGCAAATAGAGGACCTTCACGGTATCTTTGAAGTTATTCATGAAGGTTTTTGGCAATGTCCACTCAAGGGTGAAATTTTGAAACTCCTGCGGATGAACAGATTCAACTTTAGTAGAGATGCTTGCCAATTTGTTTCCTCTTTCCGCGTTGAAATTCATGTGAGCCCGTTTCTTCATTTGACTGGCGGCCCTATCCCTCCATCCACGGCTAACCAACCTACAGTTGCGTATGTCTTCAAAGGCACACCATGACAAAATCATGTCTTGAAGCTACGTACAAAATTGTTTGGAAAAAATAATTCTTTTATATATATTACCGCCTATTACACACACATGTAACAGTACGAAGCATGCCTTTACGCATATAACTTTACTAAAATACGGCCGTACCTCTGGTGATTCAAACACTTTTCGAACTGGACAATAATCATAATCCATACTGCCAAACGCTGCCATAAAAGGACTCAAGAAAAAAAACACCAAGACTCCAGGAAGTTAATCTCACACACTCAGTGACACAAATAACCGAAAATATATCCTTAAAAACAGGACCGATGCATAAAAATCCGCGAAAATTTAAACGCCCAAACCACTTCACAACCAAACGCTTACTGACTACTTTTCATGTCAACCAACCAGGTTTTTAGCACAGATTTCCAATGAAACAGGTAAACATGCTATATTTTACCTGATCAAGTATCAGTGTTTCCGAATTTCATTGTTTTTCAAACGAATCATCGAATTATTAGTGTTTGCTTACACGTTTCTTGCACTTCAATAAAACTTCTAAAAATCTATACTTAATGTATACTTAGACGCAAATTACATCCCTACCATATTAACGTTTCCTTGAAATTTCTGCTTATTTCTGGGACAATATTATGACCTCCAAGCTAAGAACACATTAAATTTTTTCCTACAGTGCTAAAAATTATAAAATGTACCAAAACTCTACCCATTCAGTCAGTAGGTGTTTCGTTTCTAATTGAAGACTAATGAGCGCTGTTTAAACTAAAAAACAGACGATTTATATTTATAACGAAAAAACGTGTGAACCCTTAGCCTTGTTTGATCATCAATAATTTAGTATCTATTTCTAAATCATAGAATGTTAGACAGTCCCAGCACAGGAGTATTTTACCCGATTTATGAGCCTCTATTAGTAGCAGCTAAAGTGGTGATAGGGTAAGGAGACTGACTATCCATCACCTTTTATTTAGTCTCTATTTCTAAGCAATAGAATGTTAGAAAAGCCAACACAGTACAAAATTTCTAAATGAAATTACTGTTCGAAAATGAAAATTCAAGCTGTTCCATCACCAGTTATTAAGTCTCTATTTCTAAGCTACAGAAAGTTAGAAAACCAAACAAAATACAAGATTTCTAAATTATAATAACTTTCAAAAAGAAAAACACAACCTATTCCATCACCAGTTACTAAGTCTCTATTTCTAAGGTATAGAATGTTAGAAAAACAACCAACAGAGCAAGATTTCTAAATGAAGATACTTTTGCAAAATAAACACTCAACCTGTTCCATCACCATTTATTTAGTCTCTATTTCTAAGCAAATAGAAAGTTAGAAAACCAAACACAATACAAGACTTCTAAATTATAATAACTTTCAAAGATGAAAACACAATCCATTCCACCACCAGTTCCTAAGTCCCTAATTCTAAGGTATAGAATGCTAGAAAAACAACCAACAGAGCAAGATTTCTAAATGAAGATACTTTTGAAAAATAAACACTCAACCTGTTCCACCAGCAGTTATTAAAGCTCTAATTCTAAACTCTAGAATGTTAGTAAAACCCAACCAGTACAAGGATTCTAAAAATTTAAAAACATTTATTTAAAATAAAAAATAAAGTAGCACATTCCATATGTTCCATCACCATTTATTTGGTCTCTAACATGTTAGAAACAAATGAAACAGTTAACGATTTCTATAAAATTTATATATCGTAAAACATAGTTACATACAAGCTCAAGAATAGTAGTAGCATAACCAGAAGTAAATAGGTACAGCTAAATAGGCCTTAGAGTTAGGAAAAGATAACACTCACATAAATCCATCACCAATAATTAATTAATTATCTACATCTAAGTTCTAGAATGTTACAAATAGTCATTACAGTTGAAGATTACTAATTAATAAAATATATATTTTAGTAATAAAAGTCATTCAATCAACCTGTTCTGTCCTCAGCTACAAAGTCGTCTCTAAATCTAGTTTAAAAGCTCTAACACAAGCATGTCTACAACGACTGTTAATGATTCACAGTTGTGACAAATAGTCCTGCACCGCTTGAATTTCACTCGCATTTGTTTTAACAGAATTTGGCTTGAAGAATTTCACCCATTCCCGAACTGTGTACACAGATCCAAGCTTTCCTCTTACATGTAAGTCCCGAACAAGCCATTCCAAGCTTCCAATGTCTTCTCCAGACTTTATCTTCCTCAAGATGGCATAAAACAGTACGACAGTTTTACGCTAAAATAATCACATTGTAGAACGAACAGTAGAATGTTAGTGCTTGTAAGAAGAACATAAAAAAAACAAAGGATAAACAAAATTTATGCGACTAGTTGTATTAATTACTCACCTTGATTTCACAAGCTAGCCCATCTTTGAGTACATATTCATCACAGTAACGCTTGAAGGGCGCGCCGAATCGGTGTTCAAGTTCAATCATTTCTTGTTTGCGAACAATGGCATTGTCAAAGTCGTCGTTATAAAACTTCATCATTGCTGCCATATCAACGGGGTCCAGTTGCTCCATCACAGCTCCAACTACATTAACATGCTGCATCTGCTCGTGATTCGGGTCCCTGTTGGCATTTGGTCCTCCGAGATACTTAAATCTCTCTCCAAGATAAACATAACACTCAGTACTTGACAATGTCTGGAAGGACGCGAATTGAGCTAAGCGAGAAATGTCCTGAAAGTATAAGACTTTCTGATACGGAAGGCATGATGGTGGGCCATAAGTCATAAAGGTGATAATTTTATAGGCGTGATCCTGTTGAATTATTATTATTATCAATAATTTACTACAGTTGATGGACATACATATTGAGTTTTATATATTTTAGATAGAATCACTTACCACTTCATCCTGCCTTGTCGCAGAAAAATCCGAAGGCAACTGCTGCCCTACACCCAAGGGATTATCGATAATGCATTTTCCAACGATATCAAGGTAATCCTCAAAGTTTATAACCAGTCCGTTCCCACTGACCACGTCGAATAGATCACGACTCAGAAGGGTGTTATAGGTTACATGGGGTAATAGGGCCGTCACAATTCGAGATGCAATATCCAAATGTGCTTGCAAGCCTAAAAAACGCCTATGATTTGCACGAACCGTTCTCCTTGCCGCTACAAACGTTTGCAAGTCATCTTTTACATGGTCAAAACTTGCTTGGTACACTGAGTCTGTTCGATATTTCCACAAGTGCTTGAAGTCGGCAAAAGTTTTAACTCCCAGTTGCTCCTTGAAATGCTGAAAAGTAGTCCGAAGCGTCGCAGCTGTCTTCAAATTTTCTCCAACAGTAACTCCACCCACCAGCTTTGCTGTCAACTCTAAACTCATTTCCTCGCCAACGCTTGTTTTCTCACTGAAATTCTCGACCGCTAGAGCCATGAATATTATTTCTCCATCCGCCCTTGTAACGCATACGTCTTCCCCTCCTTCCACATGAATTATTTCCATGGTGATTTGCTTGCTTGATTTTTCGCTGAACGAATAAGTTGACACTTTTCACTTTTCCTTTTGTCACAGTACAACAAAGTCAGCAGAAATCACTCGAGGTCAAACCAAATAATGACACGACAATTAACAAACACAAGTGATGTTGATTTGATTTTTTGACACAATGAATACTGTTCCTAGAAGATTCTTTTTAGCTTGTTGAAGAAACACACCTAGCCCATAAGTTCTATGAAACGAGATTTCATAAGGAGAGAAGTATATCCGACAGGAATCTCACAATGACATTCAATACCTAAATGTAAACGCAAAGAAACTACGCCAACTAGTTGGAAGTATGAATATTTCTAAATACAACAACAACAACAACAACAACACTCCCCAATACACGCATATTTGTTCGTAACATTTCTTTATTGTCAAAATTTGTCAAAGATCCGACCAAATATAAGTGTCTTAACCATTACTGGAAATCTGGAGCAACAAATTCTGTGCTTGCGTCTAACGTCTAACATAAAACGCATAACAATCAAAGGTCAAAACAAAAAAAAACAATATGATCTAAGGTTAACTAGCTTTCTATGATTAATATTATAAAGCCTTGAAAAGGACTAGCTGCAGAAACTACATACTTTACTAAACTAAATAAACTACATACTTTACTGAACGAGAATATTAACACTAATCTGAATCCCCTACTATTTTACTCTGAATATATATATCAAACTTATTCTAGATTATTTCAAACAACAAAACTTTTTCAAAGCCGAAAGTACACTTGTGATACGGCGAGTCCGGTTGTGTTTGGGCGGTTTCGCCAACTTCCACGGTCGCCGATTGAAGAGAGCTGCAAAACAGCCGCAAGAGCTGTTCGACTCATCCTCCTCCATGTCCGTACAAGGGCTCGCTGTGTTTACTTCGTCGTAGGTTGGATCCGAAGATGTACCGCTGCTGTTTGGTTGTACAGCAGCAGCAGCAGCATCATCATCATCACAAGCAATGATACCTTCGACTACATCTTCCCCATCGTCCAAAGTCTCAATGATTACCTATAGATGATGAAAAAAAACACATACGTCATCATTATTTCTTTGTTCAATTCACAATGATACAAAGTCCCTTCAACTTTTAAATCTAGACAGTGGATTTTTTTTCGATGCACATACGTTTGGCTGCCTGTTTTCATCTCCTGTATGATGATGACCACTGGTTGGTTGAATCGTACCAGTTATAGTCCTAAGAAGCACCACACCACCATCAGGTGTCCTTATCGAAGTCTACAATTGTATGTATAAAAACATTAAAGTTTTCTTGCAACAAACTTTCGACAAACATAGCGAAACCTTCTGCATGCTGCAATACATATCTGTAAAAAAAAATTACCTGGGCAGCATGTTGAATGAAAACATTAGGTTCCAGTGGTTGTGGAATGAACATGGACTGGCTTCTAGGGCCCTCCAAATTCAACGGTGGCATCGGAGGAAAACCCATGGATATGGTGGGATACGCGGTTTCGTATGCAGTCACATGGGTTCCGCTACTACTCCTACTAGCACTGTACCGTCCCTGGCTATCACTACGCCGGCTTTTGCTGCTGCTGCTCCTGCTCCTGCTGCCGCTGCTGCCGCTGCTACTGCCGCTTTTTGGGCTACTAGCGAAAATATCCAGCTCCTTTTCATAATCGCCGAAAATGGAGCGAACTGACGGAATGAGCTCCTCAATTGGAATGCATGTAGCCAACTTTCCAGCCTCTTCATACCACCAAATTGAATCAGTGAAAAACGGCCACTCGCATAAACCAACATCCGTCATTCGTTGCGGCACGATATGGCCCTCTAGCACACTCTCCGAGCTGGCAAATTTTCCCACAAGAGTACGACACAAGAGGGACTCTGCGACGAATATATCACCCGCGGTTTCAGAAATGAGGATGCCAACTTCCTCAATTTCTTTCTCCTCTTGTTCAGGTCGAGGTAGAGCCAGAAAGTCTTTAAAATCAGAAACACCTTTCCGTACTGTCTGGAACAGCTTGCGAGTAATCTCGAGCAAAGACTGAACATACGGTTGCAATGGCAGCATATTGTAATTATGGCCGGATAGCATCTGATTTTGCGTCGCAAATTTTCTGGCGGCGTATTCAGCATTCGAAAACAAGTCAGCCATATTCCAGGAATGCGTGCCCCTCTCTGCATACACAAGGATGGTTCGGGTGGCGTGGTTTCTTCCCGGAGTGAATGCAAGCTCCACGGCACGCTCAACACTTGCAATCCTTTGCGACAAGTTTTCTACTTCCCGTAGGATTTCTTCGACGTCAGCTCCTGTTTTCAGTTTTTTTGCCAATTGCTGCAGCAGTTGTACCGATACATTTGGAGCCTTAAAAAACCTGTCAAATTCACAGTAAAATATATAGTCAGTTTTTTTATTATAATTGTGTTTCTTTAAATAAATCCCTACAGTTACAGTATACTTGTAACTTCATGATGATAAAGAGTTTTGTTTAAAAAAAAAACATTCACTTACTGAGTACTCGCAAATTGGTCATCAAATAGATTGTACGTCTGCTGCAAGGAGACGATTGGGCCGCAGCCGCCCAAATGTCTGTAGAAACGATTGGAGCAGCCAGGTAGGAAACCGACGTTTGCGGCTTCACAAATGTCGCTGTTGACGTCTTTCTCTGGGAACCACAAGTGGAAATTTTCCAGAACATGGTCCACCGCAACTCTAACGTATCTTCGGGCAGCGTTCTGGGGCTTTAATCCTGGCAAGACAAAGCTCAGGTTGGCAGCAGCGTTCCACTCTACCGAAGTTCCTAATATCAAATGAAAAATTTTCTATTAGCATACGGTTATACTTGAATATAATGGACAACCCAAAGGGTTTTACCACAGTTTCTAAAAAATCTACTACTACTCCTGCATCAACTCCTTATACTGTGTGGTGTACTTACCTATTTTTCTGGCTGCAAAGAATGCTCGGCTTCCCTTTGGATACAATTCGTCCGCAAAGAAGTCAGGTGACAACAACCTTTCTCCAAATACGTTGCCAAGGTTAGCCCAGTCAGAGGCAAAGATCCGCATGCGTTCTTTTCCATTAAGATCCAGGCTAACCTGTGTGTCCAGGCAGCAATCCTTGACTACGTCATAAAAAGTCTGTCTCAAGTGATTGATCATCTTATCCTTGTCAACCTCATTTGCAGGATCTGGCAAACAAATGGAAACATTAACGTAATTTTCACAAACATTTCATATAACAGCATCACCCCAGTTATTATCATACATTTTGCCTTCAACCTAAGCATCAAACTCACCATTGTAAGACAAATGTGGATAAGCGGCTTTAGACGTAATGAATAAAATCAACTCGCAACCGGATACAATTCCCAGCTTGATTGCCAATTTGAAATCAGTTTCCTCAATTTCATACACTCCGGCAAATAGCTTTTCGTAGTCAAACTCAGCTTCTGACCATTCAAAATTTGGAATATCCCCGCCTAGAACATTATAAACAAAATCAGTTTCTTACTACAATGAACAATCAATGTTCGCTTGAAACAAAAATGTACCAAAAAGGCACTTGCTCTTAAAATAATTTGTAAATAAATAAATAAATAAATAAACAGAACCATACCAATTTCGATAAAATTCCAGGTGCTGCCAAGAAGTAGAAAGTCCGAAATCAGAAACTTTACATTTTCTTCAATCCGCCTGATGAGCTGCTCATGGGGGATTTTTGAAGCTTCGGTGTTTCCCAACATTGTCAGAACTTGTTGTTGATGAAACAAAAAGAAATCGCAAAAAAATACTGTCAATCCGAAAGAGTGGACAACGGTCTAATTCTTCTAAAGATAAGTCAGTAAAAAGTTGTTCGAATCGTCGCTGTTGCTCGGGAAATAGCGAGATGTAAGTATTAACAATGCTACAACGTTTATCACAACAACAAAGTTACTTGACTCCTAACCACTCTAACACTCACAAGCAAAGGTGCTGCTATAATATTTTCTTCTTTTTTTCAAACGCTTTCCGAGCAATCACTAGTCACTGTTAAACACTTGATTGGAACACTCTCGAGCTGATTAATTTCTTCTGCCACTGAATGATTGATGGTCGAAGCACTTGATTTAAAAAAAAAAATTAAAAAATTCACAAAAGACACACAAGAAAATAATATTACGCAGTCACCGGAGGAGCACAAATGAAGAACTGACGAATGTGAAGACAAACTCATCGTACATACCTCCAAATTTTCAACACAAAGGCATATGTGCATGTATCTATATTCTAGTGTAAAATGAGTTAATGTTGGATGAAGCAATTGAACAAATTTTTTTTATTAGGTTATCACATATTTTTTTATTTTCCTTACTTAACCTTCAATAAAATTGAACACATGTTATTATACAAGTTTCTTCTGTAAGATTAAATTTTGTAAAATACGGAATTGATGATAAAGATGATGATGATGATAACTATTTCATTACATGTAGAATTGCGATTTTAACAGATGAAACTAGTTTTTAGGATTGAATCTTGTAAGTGAAGACCGTAAGTTTGGCACGAAGTTTACGAATCATTTCTTTGGACATCTGCAAAAAAGTAAATAAATTCATAACAAATGATGAATTTATATTACATTTCATAAATACAAAGACATGCAAAGTTTGCTCACCAAACAACGTCCAATGTGAAGGAACCTTAAATGCGGCATCTCTAAGAAAACCTCACGCCCACATTCATCTCCATACCCAACTTTCATCGATTCCTCGTCATTGTGAGTAAATGATGTCAAGTCTGATAAAGTTAGGAAGAAGAAGAAAGAAACACAAATCGATAAGACCTTAAAAGACTCTAACTACTTGAGTTTCCTCAGTAAAAACAATATTTAAAAAAAAAATATTACTTGTCATAGTCAAAAGATGTCGGTACTCCTGCATCTTCTCGTTTCCAACACCCTTTGCTTCCTTCATTCCAATCATTTCCATGTCCTCCAAGGTGAAAGGCATCATTTTGCTGAGGTACTTGTACCATTGCCCAGTAATTTCCAATTGCTTTAAGTTTGGCCATGCCTCAGCAACTTTTTGCAGGATGAGATGAGGCTGCCTAATGCAAACATGGGTTTCCGGCTCCTTAAGAATCAGCCTTTCAACGTTCGGAAACAAACTTGCGAAGGGAGCCATGGACCGACCATTAAAACCTTTCAGAGTTGTTTGCCGGACTTCAGCAGCAACGTTTGGTCCCGTGTTATTGATTGATCCATTTTGTCGCATTTCAATGCATCGTAGATGAGGCATTGTAACCAAGAAGTCAAAAGAGCTCCAGTGGCGCTGATTTGTCTGCAAAACTTTTAGATTGGGAAGCTCATGGGCAAACCATTGCGACCAGTCTTGACCTTCTATCTTCAACTCTTCAAACGAATTCGCGTTATGGGCAGTTAGGTCATCAAACCATCGATTAAACAAGTTTGGTTGAGACGATGTAATGGACAATACACGTAGAGACTTTCCGCACACCCGGAAGTAGTTCTTGAATGATGTTATGTCTTTCTCGTCTTCCATTGGGCTAAAAACTAAATGAGTGAGACACACCTCCTTTTCTTGTAAAATCGGAAAAAATTCACGCTTTTTCTCATGCAAGCTTTTTTTCTGTTCCACGTCAACTTCCTAGATGGTACAATAAATAAATATTTTATGATGATATATATATAAAAACAAACCCAGTTTTATAAGATGCTGGTTCACTCACAAAATCAATATCATTTGTCATACCTTAAGTGTCTTTGCGAAATTTTGAAGTATTTCGGAGAAACCCCAGACGCCAAACAAATCGTTCCTCATCACATTTTTTGCTCTCTTGATCGTAAGTTTCCTTACTTTTGGGGCTGCTACCAAACCAGCCTCCTTTGGAGGCGTAATCTCCTCATTCCCCCACAAACATATGCCATCTAGTCCAACTTCCTTCAATGATTGAAAAGTCGAAAACAGTATTCGCCTAATCTCATCAATGCAATCGAAGCAGATACTCTTCAAATTCAGAGATGTCAGCGTAGACTTGTACTGGTTTTCTATCGCATGTGGTACTTCTCTTGCCAGAGTAAGGTTCTTAAATTCTCCTGGTTCTGCGTTCATTGCCACTCGCATTACACGTCGCGAGGACGCTACAGCTCCGCGTTCACCCTTGGAGAGGTCCAATTGAACACGCAAGTCAAGTTGTGGCTGAAGCGCACTCTTCCAATGCTTGCTGACCAATCTACAGCTCTTCAGGTCCTCCACTTCAAGAAACCCAAAAGCCATGTCCAAAACCTACAACAAAAAATACAACTTTACTTGTTTTTTTACACAACAAATTTTTTGTAACCTTGAATGTTGAACTGCCTTTTAACCGACCTCTGGAGGAGCATACGCAATCTCGTGTCCTGTGTACTCCATGTTTCCTCACTGTTTCACTTTTTTATAAACACGAAAAAAATCAAACAACTCAAACAGTTTCCTTAAAATATGACAGCCACTATTTTCAAAAGATCTTCACGTTCTCCTGCTGGAATGAAACTGATGAGCCAAAGACATGTTCAGTCAGAGTAAAAAGAAGTGTTTATTTGTTTTCCAATGAATTGCCAACAACGTCTACTTTCTCACATCAGATTAACTACTCTTAAAGCTACGCACAAACTTTGTTTTGGGGAAAGGTCTAAACACTGCACCTAACCATCTACTACACTCTTCTATCGCTCAAACCTTAAAGCACCAACCTAACCAAAACGACCAGAAATACAACTACAAGTAAAGAAATCTAGAAAATCATTCGAATAAATTTTATAAAATCTGTACAAATTTGTGAAAATTGCGAAACATTATTGCTGCTGCAAAACATCAACATTATGTTCTTCTGGTCACACACAAACTGTCACATTAAAGCTAATTTCACTGAATTAAAAAACAGATTCTGAAAACAAACTTAACAAAATTAATAAAAAGTGAGTCAAAAACAGATGGGATGGGATGTTTTTGAAGATGATTCACTTGGATGCTGGTAAAACAACTTCAAATTAGGAAATTAGGAACGCTTGTTAAAGGTGAAAACCATAAGTTGAGCACGAAGACGATCCACGTAGTCTTGAGACATCTATTGTTAAAAGAATTCAAGATGCAAAACATCAAAATCACTTTTTGTGCTACACAGATTGTTGTAAAAAAATATAATAATTTGACTTACAGAACAGCGTCCTATTTGAATTGTTCGGAGACTTGGCATCTTGAGGAAAATTTCTTCAGCGACCTGATCTCCATACCATACTTTCACAGCTTCTTCATCATGATGGATAAAGGATCTCAAATCTGTTACAATAATACAGCCAATTTTCATCACTACTACTACTACTATTACTACTACTACTGGTAAAAAGTCGTTAACCGTTATTACTATGTATATGGATTGTTAAGAAGCAGCTTACTTTTGAGTCCAAC
Organism: Akabosia matsudoensis; assembly: GCA_019593645.1. Lineage (NCBI taxonomy): Eukaryota > Metazoa > Arthropoda > Collembola > Entomobryomorpha > Paronellidae > Akabosia > Akabosia matsudoensis. Next base: position 18,358 of record VICI01000621.1, read on the forward strand.
GAGAACCCGAAACTCGTGAATCTTTGCGTTTCCAAATCCATTGCCTGGTCTGCGTTTACTTTCTCGCATCCGTGGTAGCAGTGTGCGGAGATACTTGAACCAACCACCCACTATCTCTAAATGTACTACGTTGGGCCAGCCTTTACAGATGGCAGTTAGAACGTTAGTCGGGGAGAAGTTCATGCATGATTCGCATGGATTTGCAACAACCAGCTTTTGAATGTTGGGGAATATGATTGCAAGTACGGGAATGTCCGTAGCATGGTACGTAGCCAAACGAAGAGTTTTCACGTTTCTGTGGATAAAGGGGTACCTTAAGAATCCATGGCCGTAGTGATTTTGCTCAATCTCAACAATTTCCAAGTTGGGCATCTTATCAAGGAATTCCAACGACCTGGTGAAATATTGATCGATCCAGAGATACTTTAGGTCCACAAAGTCTTGTCCTCGCCAATGGGCCCAATTTTGAGTGTCAATCTTAAGGTATTCCAACGGACTCATGTCCTGATGCTCAGCGTCGTAGACACGGTTCATTAAATCCAAGTGTTGGTCGTCAATGTGGAGGCTTTTAAGTTGACTTCCATGAGTTGATAGATAGGAGCGCATAGAAGCGATTTCCCGTTCATCAGTAATGCATCCGTATGCGAGATGGCTGAGACATACGTTGTTGATCTGCAAGTTTGGAAAAATGTCCAATCCATTGTTTTCCATGTATTCCCTTTGACTTCCGTGCCAAACAGTGATGTCCTGTGCGAAATTATTTCAATTGTAAATTTATAACAATATACAAAGAGTGCATGCTGAAGTTGATCTTTTGAATACCTTAAGGGAGAGAGCAAAAGTTCGAATAATCTCAACCATATTCCAAGCCTCGAACATGTCAACACCTTTTCTGCTATATTCTATTGCAGCACGCCTGATGAGTAATTTATTCAATTTCGGAACGATCTCAGGTTCAACATACTGCGCATCCGATTTGTTTGCGCTTCTGCAGAGTCGAATTTCTAACAGTCCAATCTCCTTCATGGCTGGAAAGGCCTCGTAGATTAAACGTTTGCATTCTAATATAGATTTGAACGTTACATCCTTTAGATTCAGCGACACTAGAGTTTCTCCAAAGTGATTTTCTACTGCTCTCGGAACAGAATCTAGCACCATGATGTTAACGAATTCCTTGTTCTCCAATGAGTTAATTTTCCGAACAATAGTGCTTTTCAATCCGAGATCGGTCTCTTTAAAAAGCTTTAATTGGCATCGTTTGTCCATCTGTAGCTTTGCGGCCTGACGCCATCGTTTGTTGACAAGTCTGAACATTTTCAAATCCTTAAAATCACACATCCCAAAGATGTGATTCAGAACCTAAGAATATATAATTTGGATGTAGAAAAGTTAAAGCTTTCGTTAGCGTGTACATGTTATTAATTATACTTACTTCATTTGGTGCCGTCCCAATGTCTTTCGCACTGATACTTTCCCTTTCCATTGCAACGAACACTGCCCGATAACTCGTTCTTTATTGTTCACAAACACAAACCGATTCGAAAAGTGCAATGAAATTATGCTCTTCTCATATCAGCTAACAATTCACAAACTGTTTGAAAACTTTGCAACTCAAGCCACTTAAACTTAAATTTTCGACATGTCAGCATATCTCTCTGAGTTTAGAAAATTTTATGGTGTATAAGATCTGTAAATTAGGCAAATGAAACCCTTTTTATTATTTCCTTTCATGTAAAATAACTTTCATATACATATGTTGCTGCTATTTCAACATAAAGTCCATCTAATGGCTAACGATAACAGAAAAACCCTCACCACTTCTACAACAACCCGAGCATAGTACGAATATTCTGAAAAACAATTCATTTGAGAACGCCTGTTGCACCTAAATACTTCTGACACGACAAAAAATTATGTAATTCTAAAGTATAGGAAGGTTTTTCTAACAAGCAAATCATTTTAGAAAATGTTTACTATAAAATCACTTTTTACACTACTATACTTTCGATACTAATATTAATTATCTAATTCTAAAGTAAAGGAAGTTTTTTCTAGCAAGCAAATCATTTTAGAAAAAGTTTTCTATAAAATCACTTGTTGCACCTAAATACTTTCCACATGATTACAAATTATCTAATTCTAAAGTATAGGAAGTATGTTCTAAGAAGCAAATCATTTTAGAAAATGTTTACTGTAAAATCACTTTTTACACTTCCATACTTTCGATACAAATATAAATTACCTAATTCTAAAGTATAGGAAGTATTTTCTAACAAACAAATCATTTTAGAAAAAGTTTACTATAAAATCACTTTTTACACTTCCATACTTTCGATACAAATATAAATTATCTAAATGTAAAGTATAGGAAGTATTTTCTAAAAGCAAAAATTGTAGAAAAAGTTTTCTATAAAATCACTTTTTACACTTCCATACTTTCGATACAAATATAAATAATCTAATTCTAAAGTATAGGAAGTATTTTCTAAAAGCAAAAACTTGTAGAAAAAGTTTTCTTTAAAATCTCTTTTTACACTTCCATACTTTCGATACAAATCTAAATTATCTAATTCTAAAGTATAGGAAGTATTTTCTAACAAGCAAATCATTTTGAAAAGTGTTTACTATAAAATCACTTTTTTCACTTCCATACTCTCGATACTAATATAAATTACCTAATTCTAAAGTATAGGAAGTATTTTCTAAAAACAGAATCATTTTAGAAAATGTTTACTATAAAATCACTTGTAACACTTACCTACCTTCGACATCGGTCTAAATTTCCTAATTCTAAACTATAGCAAGTATTTTCTAAAAAACAATTCATTTTAGTAAATGTTTCCTAGAAAGTCATTTGTTACACTTAAATTCTTTCGACATGAGTAATAACTTTCTAGTTCTAAAGTTTAGCAACTTCTTTCTAAAAAGCAATTATTTTTAATAAATGTTTACTATAAAATCATTTGTTACACAAACATACTTTCGACACGAATATTAAAATCTCTAAGTCTATAGTCTAGAAAGAAGTTTCTAAAAAGCAAAAAATTTTAGAAAATGTTTACTATAAAATTATTTGTTACACTTACATACTTCGAACATGGTTCTAAATTTTCTAATTCTAAACTATAGGAAGAATTTTCTAACAAGCTTTTACTAGAAACTCTCTTCTTAAACTTACATTATTGCAATATGAATCATAGTCTTCTAATTCTAAAGTTCTGCAAGTATATTCTAACTTTCACCCAAATTTTATTTTAAAAAAACCTTCCTTTAAATCTGACATATATGAATAATTTACCCAAGTAATAAACAAATAACACTGTCCAATAAAATGCCTCAGGACCTCTTTTTGTAGGTAAAGACAACTAGCTTCTGACGAAGCTGATTGATTACGGTTTCCGACATCTGAAACAGAAAGAAAAAGGAAAAAGAATATCATCTGGAAAGAGTTGTTGAACAATAAATAATAATAATTGTTGGAATAACGAAACGTAAAGGGCTCTTACGCACCGAGCAATGTGCAATCTGAACAGTTCGCAAAGCAGGCATAGACAGAAATACCTCCTTGCCACATGTGTCTCCGTACTCGCATGTCATTGCACCCTCATCAGAGTGAACATACGACCTTAAACCTATACGAACCAATATATACACAATATATATAAACAAATCAATGGCAAATTATATACAGCACAAGTTAAAGCGTTATATTAATAGAATGCCTACCTCTTAGTGATGTTAGCCAATGAAGACCCTTAAGAGTGATAAGGCTCATACCTTTTCCATATATGATTAAATATGTGAGATTCGGCCACAATGTACATATTGGTGAGATATCATAGTCCAAGTCCATGTCTAGAATCAGCCTGCATACATTCGGAAATATCGTGGGCATCTGATTGATTTTGGGTGTGAGCATAGTTTCCAAGCGGAGAGTGTGGACGCTTTCAGCAACATACGACGTTGATTGATCTTTATAAAAGTATAAGTAGCTCAGATTCTCGACGACTTGAAGATTCGGCATGTGCTTCAAGAATTGGACCGATCGTTCGACAACATTTAAACTGACGTGCTTCAGCTCTGGAAACTGGTGATGGCTCTCTAATTGAGCCCACTCTAGAGGTGTGGAACCGCAGCGCTCAAGATGTAGCGACTCTAAAGGGCAGATGGGTTTACCTTCAGAATCAAAGAGCATTCTCAATACTTCCATAGTTCCAACGTTTAAACGCAAACATTTGAGCTTGCGACCGTGTGAGTGCAGATACGACTTAAAAGCCTCAGCTTCTTGCTGGGTTTCCAGGGCATTATAACAAAGGCGAGTCGCATGAACATTGAGGGATTTTAATTCCGGGAAAAAGTCGAATCCATTGATCCGTCGGGTTCTGTTAGGTGTAAATCTTTGCTCGCAGCGATCAAGAGTGATGTCCTTGATATTGAAAAGAACATTGAAAAATATAATGTAGTAAGATTAGCCTGTAAACTTGCACCCAATTTTACTACTATTTTGACTAGAAAAATTTCCTACCTTCAATGAGCCAGCAAATGCTCTAATTAGTTCATTAAGGTTCAGTGTCTCAAAAATATCAAGGGCCATACGCACATCAAACGGCGGTGCGCGTACAATAGTAATGCTTCGGACTTTTGGAACGAGCTCCGGTAAAATTGATAACGGCGAAGATTTGTCTCCATTCTTAGAGAGTAAAACCATGTCCAAACTTAGCTCCTTCAGAGATCCAAATGTTTGACACACCAGTTTCTTGAGAATGTTCGTGCTCTGAAACGTGACATCCTTCAGGTAAAGCGATACTATAGTCGCTTTGAACTTATTCACAAATGTTTTGGACAAGGTTCGTACAATCTTGACGTTCCGAAAGTCACTAATACGGGTCAAGGATCTCACTTGCTCTGCAATGCTTAGATGTGTGTCCACGAGCTGCCTCTCCTTAAGGGTAAGTTGCAAGCGTTTATCTAGTTGTAGCTTGGCTACCTCACACCAGTACTTGTTGACCAGCCTGCAGGACTTGATGTCTTCCACATCACAAAAGGAAAAGATCCTATCTAAAACCTAGCAAAAAAGAACAGTAAAAAGGCACAAGTAACTTACTGCATCCACCTGAACCCCAACGAAGCAACCTAACCAAACTCACCTCCGGAAGCAAATGCCCTATAGCCGTGCCACTTGCGGGAGCCATAATAATGATGACGTTGATGACCAATTGGTATTACTGATAGTAAACAGGCAACTGCTGAACGCAAAACCACACAGACACACTGAGATTATTTTACACACCGCTAAACAATGATGTTGACGCGTAAAAAACTTTGTCGTCATCCCGAGCTGCTGCTGCACAAGGAATGACTTCAAACTTCAGACTCAACTGCCCTTTTACAACTTATTTTTTAACAGAAAGCCCTAATTAGCTAAATTTAGAATATATCAAAGTCAGCTGCGAACAGTGGATATCTACTGTAAAGGTGTACCTTTTAATGTATCGTCTAAAAATTCTACAACATCATTCCTAGTACCCACGAAAGATGCTCTGTCTGTGCAAGATGAATGCTTACAAAATCGTATGGAAAGCCCATATCCATTGAAATTGGTTACAACAATACAAATACACATGTACACAATGATTTTAATAAAATCTTTTACTGTCATACAATGTTTTTGGCAAATAGATGAGTTTTTATAGCAATAAGACATTTGCAAAAAATCTATAACACCAACAAAGCTATGAATCACAAGTTTTGAATTTTTTTTCTAAAGGTAAACACTAAAAGTTTATCCCGTAGCTGACTGATAATTTGAGGTGACATCTAAAATATACCAAAAAAATTATTAAGCAATAGTAAGAACCTATATTCTAACGATCGATTATATCAGTAAAATATTTAGACTTACAGAACATGTAGAAATTTGAAGACTTCTGAGAGTGGGCATTCCAAAAAAAATTTCATCTGCAAACTCGTCTCCATACGGTTGTCCTCTACAATGCACATCATCATGAATAAAGGACCTCAAACCTATCCCCATAGAAAAACAAACTTTAGAAGGCGTGAAAAAAGAAAAATTCTTATCAAGACGACGTAAATGGCTCTTATAGCTTACTTGTCAACGTTGTTAGCCACTGCATGTCGCTGATGTTGAAATTCGCAAGGCCGTATCCACCGACGCGTAAATAAGTCAAGCTTGGCGCAAATTTTTGTAGTGGGGACAAATCAGCATAAGAATATAATTCAACAGTAATCGTGCGCAGATTTGGAAGCAGTATCGATAGTTGATTGACATATGGAGTTGATATGTAATTCAAACTAATTGTGTGAACATTTTCAGCAACGTAAGGGATTTCTGGATCTATAGACAAATTAGTGTCGCTAAGGTTCTCAATATACTCCAGATTTGCCATATTTCCCAGAAAACGGAGGGGTAAAGTCATTGCTTTTTGAAGGTTTAATCCCTTAAGTTGAAGAAGCTTCTTAGTCTCCAATGAACGCCAATCCTGATTATCAAGTTTCAAGTACTCCAAAGGGCAAATTGCCTGTCCAGAGCGATCAAAAAGCATGCTTAACACATCAAAACCGCCAACATCAACATGCAGCCATTTCAGATTCCGGCCGTGTGACTCAAGGTAGGATCTTAGTGATGTTGCTTCTTTCACAGTTTCCACGCTTTGGTAGCCAATAGCAGTTGCAAAAATATTTGCTGATTGTAATTTTGTAAATAAATCGTACTCTTCATTCCATCGGCTCTTTTCCCGTGATATTCTCTGTAGCCTAATGTCCTATTTGAATTATCAAAATGATCATTTCTTATCAGAAAAAACTTTCCATTTCATTTAAATTTGAAAACAAACAAACCTTAAGGGAGCCAGCAAAGGTGTCAATAAGTTCCTTCAGGTTCCAGACATCAAACAAATCAACAGCAGTACGCCTATCGAAAGGCCTTTCACCGATAATTGCAAGTTTTTTCACTTTAGGAACTAGTTCTTGAATTAAAGGTGTTAAAGGAGTTTCTTTGGCTTGTTTAGATAGCAACACCCTATCAAATACAACCTCTTGCATGGATCCAAATGTTTGAAAAATTAATCTTCTCAGATCATGTTTGTTAAAAAACACTACATTTTTCAAATGCAGCGATACCAAGGTTGTGGGGAGTAAGTTTTCTAATGTTACTGGCAGTGTTTCTAGAATCTGAATGTGGGCAAATTCGTCAACTTGACCCAGAGAATTCAATACTTGAACAACATTCATTTTTGAGTTGCCGTTGGTCCTTTCTCTCAGCTTCAAACGTAGACGTTTGTTAATTTGCCTCTTCGCAGCGTTTCGCCAATGTCGATTGACTAGCCGGATAGTTTTTATGTCATCAACGTCATGGACGAATGAAAATATCCTATCCAGAAGCTACAAAACAATCAATAATTGGATTAATTAATCAATCAATCAGCACTTTTTGCTAACAAACTAACTAAATCAAAAGAAAAACCTAAAACACATTCTTACCTCGGGTGGAGCCGTTTCCAAACTTTCAGTCATTGGAAAATCCATATTAATCAAAGATTATCTTCATAATTCACAAAAAATGCACTTTACACATTAAAGACGAACTCCAGGACCAGCTAGCCAAAAATCTTCCTCCAACTTACAACACCGGAATGACACTGTATAATATTTCACATTCCAGAGCTCGCTCTAAAATTCAAATCACCAAATGTGCACAAGTCCAACCTGCCATCTAGAAATCTATTTCTAAACTACAGTAAGTTAATTCTGAAATCTTGCTCTAAATCTTATATAACCAGATATACTCTCCTCCGACGTCACATCTAGAAATCTATTTCTAAACTATAGTAAGTTCCTTCTAAAATCTTGCTCTAAATCTTAAATAACCAAACATGCTCTCTTCCAACTTGCCATCTAGAAATCTATTTCTAAACTATAGTAAGTTCCTTCTAAAATCTTGCTCTAAATCTTAAATAACCAAACATGCTCTCTTCCAACTTGCCATCTATAAATCTATTTCTAAACTATAGTAAGTTAATACTAAAATCTTGCTCTAAATCTTAAATAACCCAACATGTTTAATTCCAACGTGCCATCTAGAAATCTATTTCTAAACTACAGTAAGTTAATTCTAAAATCTTGCTCTAAATCTTAAATAACCAAACATGCTCTCTTCCAACGTGCCATCTAGAAATCTATTTCTAAACTAAAGTAAGTTAATTCTAAAATCTTGCTCTAAATCCTAAATAACCAAACATGTTATCTTCCGACGTCACATCTAAAAATCTATTTCTAAACTACAGTAAGTTAATTCTAAAATCTTGCTCTAAATCCTTAATCACCNTTCTAAAATCTTGCTCTAAATCCTAAATAACCAAACATGTTATCTTCCGACGTCACATCTAAAAATCTATTTCTAAACTACAGTAAGTTAACTCTAAAATCTTGCTCTAAATCCTTAATCACCCAACATATTTAATTCCAACCTGCAATCTAGAAATCTACTTCTAAACTATAGTAAGTTCCTTCTAAAAGCTTGCTCTAAATCCTAAATCACCAAACATACTCTCTTCCGACGTCACATCTAGAAATCTATTTCTAAATTTTAGCTAGTTCTTTCTAAAATCTTGTTCTAACATGTACGACTCACAACATGTTTAATTCCAACCTGCCATCTAGAAATCTATTTCTAAACTAAAGTAAGTTATTTCTAAAATCTTGCTCTAAATCTCAAATAACCAAACATGCTCTCTTCCAACTTGCCATCTAGAAATCTATTTCTAAACTAAAGTAAGTTAATTCTAAAATCTTGCTCTAAATCTTAAATAACCAAACATGCTCTCTTCCAACGTCACATCTAGAAATCTTTTTCTAAACTACAGTAAGTTAATTCTAAAATCTTGTTCTAACATGTACATCTCCCAACATGTTAAATTCCAACCAGCCAACTAGAAATCTATTTCTAAACTATAGTAAGTTCCTTCTAAAATCTTGTTCTAACATTTACATCTCCCAACATGCTCTCTTCCAACGTGCCATCTATAAATCTATTTCTAAACTGTAGTAAGTTAATTCTAAAATCTTGCTCTAAATCTTAAATCACCAAACATACTCTCTTCCGACTTCACATCTAGAAATCTATTTCTAAACTACAGTAAGTAAATTCTAAAATCTTGCTCTAAATCCTAAATCACCCAACATGTTTAATTCCAACGTGCCATCTAAAAATCTATTTCTAAACTATAGTAAGTTACTTCTAAAGCTTCACACCTGTAACGGAATCAATGACTTTCTTGTCATGATAAAATTAGAACAAAACTACTTGCCGCTACATAATTGAGAATGAAAATAATTGGTACGAGAATTCATAAAGGTATGAAGCGTATTATCATTTATTCACGGACGCAATTACTTTATTAAATAGCAATTTACAAACCTAATGTTACATGGCAAATTAAGAATTATCGGCATCGACCAGAGTATATCCTTTCATTGAGAGAACGGAAACACGATGTTGCAATTCTTCTAACATATTTTCCGAAACCTGTAGGACAAGTAAGCATTTAGTTTCATTTACTGAACTTAAGAGTAAATTTAATGATATCCTATATATAGTACTACTAGTCATGACTCACCACTAGCCAGTCCAAATCCAACTTTCGCAGTTTTGGTAACCTTAAGATTTCCCGAACACTGCTGTTTGAGAACACATCTCCCAAGTAGGAAAAGGCCTCCAGATCTAGCTTGAAATGAGATGCCTTTTAACGATAAGTGAAATCGTAAACACGCCAGTTGAATTCACAATGTATATTAACTCACCTAGCAGAGAATCTGCAATCATTCGCAAAAATCGGCACCGATCATATGCACCACTATACAAGTGAATAACATGTAAACAAGTAAGCCGGGGCCAATATGTACAAGCGTTTGCCATGAAACTGCAAAATTCACCCGAAGAGCAACCATCAAGGGTTAAAGTCCGGACATTCGGAAATTTACGAAACATTTCTTCTTCAAATGACAACGTACTATAATGATAGCCCAATTTTTCAACGAGTAAGCATTGCTTCATGCCACAAGTACTGTCAGTGTCTGAACAACTGGCGCCTATCATAAATCCTAAGCGCACGTTCCTTAAATGGGGCATGGCGTCAAGGAATTTCAGTGTTTTTGTAGGTAGACACGTTAAGTCAAGATAGGTAAGTTTCCCAAAAGTTCCGTTGCCAAACGCATTCGCGTCCATACGCCGCAAAGTTAAGCTCCTTAGGTTCATTAGTAATTCGACGTTGCTGCTGCTGCTGCTGCTGCTGCTGCCGTGATCTCCAAAGATGTTCCGGTTCACTCCCTTCGACATAAAGCTGTAAATGTTCCGACCGTATTTCTGCAGATAAGCCCTTGAAGACTCCCCGGGAAAACGGCTGCAGTTTATGTCCAAAGACAGTTTTTCTAGCTCAGTTTTTGCACATAACAGGGAATCAAAAACATCCAACGACTCGGTATTACTGTCACAACAGTAAGCGAATTCCTGACGAATTAAAAAAAAAATTAACATGCGCAGCTCTTTATAAGATCGCAGTACGATCTCGTTAAATTGCATTCAAAAGTCTACAAACCTTGATTTTTGGAAAGCGTTTAAGGATTTGCGTTAAGCCAACCTTTGTGACAGCTTCATGGCTTCCATACGGCTTGAGCACATACGGTCCATTAAGACACACTTCCAATTTTCTCATACATGTAAAGTTCACGGGTTCCTTTTTTTCTGCATCAGTTCCTTCGTGCAAATTCTTATCTGAAGTAGTGGTGCTTTCACGGATCTCCAGACCGTAGAGTTGCAGCTCAGCTAAATTTGGAAACGTGTAAAACAGGACTGACTCGAATTCTTTGACACTCTCAAATACCACCTTGACCAAACAAAGGCACCGTACACTTTCAAAATGATGCAGCAGAAGGGACCTAACGGGAGACTCCATTGCAGCCACTCTAACGTTCCGAAAGGGCGTTAGATTTTTCCAAGTCGCATTTCTTAGTAGCAGGTTTCTTGCTTGACTATTACCGACCCTCAGCACAACTCGAGTTCGAGATGTAGCATTACGCAGCCACTGCGTGTTCACTAAACGACAATTCTTCAGTTCACATTCTCCACAAAAGCCAAAGATGTGGCTCAAAATCTGCAACAAACATAATATTTAAAATTTACCCACCGTCCTCAACGTCTAAACTTCCCTACTATTTTAGGGAGTGATGATGATGATGATGATGATGATAAAAATCTACTTATACTCACCAAATCGTTCGTACCCACCAAAATATTTGCCATCTTCACTACAAAAACAATTAAAACTGTTGTAACACAACTTTTATAAAAGAAACTTTAAACTGGGCGATGCGCCTTGCCAGCAGTGTACCATAATTCGCCAAAGTGTCATAATTCCGACAGTTGTCTGAATCGCATACACGAAGACTACAAGTAAACAAGAACAGTACTTACGATGGAAGGTTTTTATAGCAACTGATGCTCAGTAACTCAGATTTATTTTCGATATTTTCGATTATGTCCTAATAATAATAATAGTCGAGGCAACAATATTATAATTAGGCCCCTTTCCACCATGCGCTCTAAAAATCCCCTTCAAAACTATAATTTGTTCAAACTTTTCGTTAAAACCATAGACATGCTGTAGCAGTAAAAGTTGTTTTAACTCACGGATACACATAAAAAAACAAGAAATCATGCTAGCTTACAACCCTCCCTCAAGAAATATACTTTTATATAAACTGTAGTTTTATATTATTATTACTATCATCCTGTTTTCATGCAGGAAACCTAACTAACATGATCTAGCATTTTGGTAGTACAAGAATGTATTAATAGTTCCATGTCGGGAATGATCATGTAATGAAGGACGCATGCAAATCACGTGTTTAGTTTTGTTTATTTACTTTGTTTATATTCTACTTTTTTAATTGATTTTATTCGATATATACGATTAAAAGCATTCCAAATGTCAACTATACTAAGAATTATATAAAAAAAACCAAACTGAGAAGGTGGCGCCTAATCCTATCTACTCGAAACAAACTCCAGTGAATAACCCCCACCCTAGCACACACACGAACAGTTGCCATAACAAACAGTAATATTTTCTTCATATTAATTTTTTAATCAACATAATAAGTCAGTCAGACACGGTACTTAGAAGCTTCAAAGAAAGTCAACTTGGTTTGCAGCATTTCCAGTGCCAGTGGAGTCATCTGTTATCATAAAACGAAACAAAATGTTTGCATTTAATAAAAAAACCACAACAAAAGGTTTATGAAATGGGGCTTTTAGCTTCAACAACGTTCTTTGAGCAACAAAATAAAAAAATTTCTTTATGAAACTAGCTCACCGATACGTTATGCAAACTCAACGTTCTTAGCTTCGGCAAGGACAAAAACATAAATGCATCACCGTCTCCAAACGTCAAATTTCCCGAACTGTACCGAAATGTTTCTAAATCTTTGACAAAAAAAAAAGAAAAAAAAACCATAATACTAATTGCAATCAATACAACAAAGGCCTAAATTTGTTTAAAAATTTGTGAAGCATAATATTACCCCTTAATCGGCAAATAAGCTCAGTCAAGAAGAATGGCCGCACATTTCCTCTTCCGTTACGAAGTGATCTGACGTTCAAATCTTCCACGCCAATTACTCGCTCAAAATTTAAAACACCGAGCTTTGTCCAGTTTTCGTAGACAAAGGACATAAACTTGAAAGTGTCCTCGGCTTTCCATGAACCGTTTGGGAGAAATGTTTCAACTGTTAATATCTTGACATTTGGAAATACTTCAAAGATAAGATCCCTCCGGTTGTCTAGCTTGGATGACGTGATACCTCGTACAACAACTTCTTGAACAGTTAAGCATGGCGGGTTGTTTTTCAAGTCCGTCTGAGGGTTCAAAAAACGCTTATTGCCATAGTACTCCCAGTCACAAGTTACCTTTTTCAATGATGGCATGCGTGACAAAAATTGAAAAGATTCCTGCTGCAACATACTAATGTTCAACTCCGCGAGGTTGTCGAACGATCCATTTGAGAAGCAATTTAAATCAGGCCCAGTCACTCCCATTGTAACCAATTTCTGAACTCTAAAGTTTCGAAAATATTCATCTTCGCCCAAATACAGAGTTCCATTCAAATACAATAGCTGCTCACACAACCGAGTGAAATATTCCGTGCCGTAATCTGACATCTCAATGACTTCAAAGTTGAATTTTTGCAGTTGAATTCCTTTCCGAGTCAAAGCTTCAAAAAGATCCAAAGCTTGAATATCATCGTTGGTATCCCTCTCCACATAAGAAAAATCCTTTGCGAAAATAAATAACCAAATAAACATAATCATAATCATCATATATTTTAACAACATAATTAGTGGTTGTTTGTGGTAATAACTTGTCAAGATTGTCACACATGGCACATAAAGAAACAACTTCCACAACAACTTCACCTCTATTTTATTATATCGGTCCAAGATCTCTAACAATCCCAATGCGGCAATGCCGTCGAATTCCTCTTTGAAGACACGCTTGATATGCAATATCTTCAAGGGAGACCGACAATTTTCTTCAAAATTTATCACCGTATCCTCGTTTTTAGCCGTTTGGTCGTCAAGTTCCATAGGTGCATCAACCCGTGTCAACGAAACATTCGCCAAATAAAGTTCTTTCATTTTCGGAAAACTGTCAAAAATCACCTTTTTAAAACTATTTAAATCACTAAACACTACGGATTTTAGTTCGAGGGACAGTAATGATGATGCAAAGTTAAGCTCGAATGTCGGTATAACTTCACGATACATTTTGAAATTTTGAAAGGGTTCTAGTCCAGAGCTACCAGCATTTTTCATAAGAACCTCAAAATTGGTTTCTGAATCCATGTGCGTGGACTGTCCTGTGCTTCTGTTGCTTAACACTAAATGTTTCTGAGCAAGTTTTCGCCACTCAGAATTTACGAGCCTGCAATTTTTTTTCACGGCAAGTCCACAAAACTTGAGAACATTCTCAATTACCTGAAAGAAATTTTCAAGCAATTAAATAAGAGTGAGCTTTATAGCAATCCCTTTCAGACTTCTAGGTATTTTCTTTGCCCTTTCTTTACCAAACTGTTTTCCCCAATATTTTCCATTATCTTGATTAGTTTAAAGCAAATGTAGGTACAACAACGAGTAAAATGAACACACAATACAAATACTCTTCCTGGATCTCACCACAAGGTAATACAACAATCTGTTTGGCTCTATTCTGTACCATAAAACGTCACACTGCAAGAGAACTACTACCTATAAAGTTCTGAAAATAATAAAAATATGTCTTCGACGGTAAAAAAACTCGCAGACTGCTGTCACAGAATGTATACGGGCCCTATCATAACGTAAGACAACGACAAAAATTCAACAAATTTGTCAAGTTCTCTAATATATCTTGACTCTGCCTCGTCTGGAAAACTGTGAATTGCATACAAATTAATCCAATGCTGTACTTAAATAAACTAAATTGTGCCCTTTGTTTTGTAGAAATTTAATAACTTTTATCTGTTTATTCAAACTATCTCAGAGTATAAAATACGAAAAAATATTTACTTTTAAGTAAGGAGGGAGAACATCAATGCATAAGGAGATAGATTAACAATGTAAGCTTTCGAGTCAATACTTTCGCATGTATTTAACAACAGCATCAATTTCCTTCGCACACGCATTAACGCAATCTGGCTTGAACAACCAGACCCACTCCGCAACGGTGTACATGGAACCGAGTTTTCCAGCTGCATGTAGTTCACTTATAACACGCCTAATGTTGGGGGTTTCGCCACCAATTTGTTGATCCTTCAGGATTCCATAAAAGATGAGGACATGTTTGCGCTACAAGACAAAAAAAAAAAAAAAAGAATTCAAATATGTATAGAAATATTATAACCTTAATCTTAGTGCTGCTTCAATCGATAAGATCTCATAATATTGGAGAATATTGAATATTTTGTTTAAAAAATAGTAGATAAAAAAATTGTCTATCAAAGCGTCACCTCAACATCGTAGGCAAACGGATCACTGAGTACAGATGGATCAGCACTGCGACGAAAAGATTCGCCAAAGCGATACTTTAGCTCAATCATTTCATGTTTCCTTGCAATTGCGTTTTCGAATTCGTCATCATAAATTTTCCTGAAGCTGGCAACGTCTACCGGGTCCATCTGATCCATTACCGCACCAATAAAGTTAATGTGATGCATCAGTTCAGTTTTGATCTGGCGTGAGGCACCGACTCCGCCAACAAACTTGAAACGTTCACCAAGGTATACGTAGCAATCTTTAGTTGCTAAAGTCTGAAAGCTGACGAATACAGTCAATCGTGCCACATCCTGAAAGTATAGTGTCTTCTGGTACTCGAGACTTGACTCCGGTCCGTACGTTACGTAGTGCAAGAGCTTTTGTGCCTGCTCCTATAAACAGTTTATGCATAGAAACAAACATCGATTAGTATGTG